>CAJNJA010077953.1:0-21294 GCA_905231915.1 Symbiodinium necroappetens
TTTTCTTGAATGCTTGCTTGGATCTGCTACAGGGGGTCAGCTCTATCGGGTCCTAAACTGGAATCAGGGGGGTTGGGGAGTTGAGTGAGTTCGCAAGGTGCCTTGTATGCAAGTTTTCGTTCTGATTCGAGAGTTCCTTAGGGCTCTGTAACCCTGAAGCAGCATGCACCTCTATAGAGTCTATATTATACACTTAGTCTTCAGAAGTAGCTATACAGGAACCCTTACAAGGCCTAAGTATATACTATAGGCAACTAGAGCCCTAGACCCTATCTGGAGCCGTAGGCTTAAAGGCAATCATACGGTTGATGATATAAAACCTGCATTAGCCAGTACAAGGAATAGACCATAATCCCCATAGTTGAAAATTTTGAAAGTAATGCAGGATTTACCCTAAACTCTAAACCCCCAAACCCTAAACCCTAAACCCCCAACCCCTACACCCTATAATACCTAAACACCTAAAACCCGTAAAACCCCTAAACCCCCAAAACCCCTAACCCCTAAACCCCCAAAAAACCCCTAAACCCTAAACCCCTAAACCCCCAAACCCTAAACCCCCAAACCCGCAAAACCCCTAAACCCTAAACCTCTAGGCTCCTAAAACCCCTAAAAACCGTAAATCCCTAAACCTCTAGACTCCTAAAACCCCTAAAACCCTAAACCCTATAAACCCTAAACCCTAAAGCCCTAGATCATCAACAGTAGGAGGTTCGAGTTGAAGGGTGCGGCGTAGGGTTTGGAGTCCAGGATTTCAAAGGGCGGGCTGAGGCTTCAGGGTTTAGGGTTTAGGGTTTCAGGGGGCTTGGGGTTTAGGGTTTAGGGTTTAGGATAGGGTTTAGGGTTTAGGGGGCTTAGGGCTTAGGGTTTAGGGGGTTTAGGGTTTAGGGTTTAGGGGGCTTAGGGTTTAGGGTTCAGGGTTCAGGGGGCTTAGGGTTTAGGGTTTAGGGGGTTTAGGGTTTAGGGTTTAGGGTTTAGGTGGCTTAGGGTTAAGGGTTCAGGGTCTATAGGCTTTTGGGGTTTAGAGTTTAGGGTTTAGGCGTTTGGGGTTTAGGGTTTAGGATAGGGTTTAGAGTTTAGGGTTGAGGGCTTAGGTGGCTTAGGGTTTAGGGTTTAGGGTGTAGGCTTTTGGGGTTTAGGCTTTTGGGGTTTAGGGTTTAGGATAGGGTTTAGGGTTTAGAGTTTAGGGTTCAGGGTTTAGGTGGCTTAGGGTTTAGGGTTTGAAAACGTCTCACATCTGGGCACCGTGCCCAGAATATCAGCGGCTGCAGGACCTAAACCGGCACACATCGCCCGCCGGTTGCATGCTTGGCGTGCAAGCGATGCAGAAGGTTTGGCACGGCTATGGTGGAGAGAGCGTCCACCATGCGCGCAGTTGGGCAGTTGGGGGAGACCACGAAGAAGTGCCCAGCGGCCCAGGCCCAGGAAACCACCGAGGTGAAGTATAGGGGCACTAAGAAGCAACGTGCTCTGGTGACAGCGGCGGGCTAATGCACTTAGTTGCTGCTGAAATGCAGCATTGAGCTGTTTCCGCTCATGGCAATAAGTGCCTTGGATCGTCGCGCTGAGATGAAGCGGGCGCTGCTGGCAGGCCCTTCTGATCGTCATGCAGCTGCTGCTTAAAGCCCTGGTGGGTAAAACTCCACAGGACAAGCCGGCTAAGCGCCAGCTGTCACGGATTACAGCATTGAGCACAGAGGACAGAGCTCATGATGACTTGCCTTAAGGTTCAGGATTTAGGGCGTAGGGTTCAGGATGTAATTAGGGCGTGGGGACTATAGGGTTCGGTGATGTTTTGTATATATAGAGTTGGATTAGCTTCGTGTGCCTCATGAAATGAGTAACTTCATACATTTTCGTAAGGATATAGGATTCTCTGGGATGGTGGCCTTTTTCCAAGCGCAGGAAACCCTCAGCCCTAAACCTTGAACCCTAAACCCTGAACCCTAAACCCTAAATAGCACAACACCCCAACACACCCTAAACCCCTAAACCGCTGAACCCTAAACCCTAAATAGCACAAAACCCTAACACACCCTAAAGACCTTTAAGACCCCTAAAACCCCTAAAACCCTAAACTCCTAAGCCGAGGTTCATTTTCACGGGGCAGTTTGAGGTGGTTGTGGAGCTGGTGCAGCCCCAGTGGCCCTTGCGGGGCAAGGTGGGGCCCTGGAGCTCGGGTGTCCTTTACTGGGGGATCCTTTAAGGGTTTAGGGTGTCGGGGATCCTTTAAGGGGTCCTTTAAGGTTTGCTTTTTGCTTTCAGGGCTTTAGCTTTAGGCTTTAAGGGTTCTCTTACGGCTTTTAGGCTTCAAGGGCTATTTCGCGGGTTCTAGGGCTTTGGGTTTAGCGGTTTAGGATTCAGGGGTTTAGGGTTTAGGTGTTTATGGGATCCTCTAAGGTTTTGAGGGTTCCTTTAGGCGATCGATCCTCTTCATGGGATGCTTTAAGGGCTGTTCTAGGGCCCTAAACCCTAAACCCTAAAACCTAAACCCTAACCTTCTGGGGATCCTTTAAGGGGTTCTTTTTGTGGTCCTCTAGGGGATCCTTTGAGGGGATCTTTTTTTCTTCTAAGGGCTCCTTTAAAGAGGGGACGTCTCAGGGACTTTGCCTCAGCACAGCCATGGAGGACCACACCAAGCATATGAATGAGGGTTTAGGGTTTGTGGTTTAGGGTTTTTATGAATGTTCCTGTTCGACATGACGCGAAAGAGATGTTGGAATCCGGATGCGAAGTTCAACGAGCCCTTGTTAACACACCAATGCAGCACTCACCGTGAAAAACCAGAGTCGAAACAGAAGCCTCTCAGCGGAGTTTTCTTTTAGTGGTTTCGCGGAGGCTGTCAGAGTTTTATGAATGTTTATTGAAATAGAGGGGCTGGAGGTTGCGCGGATCATTGTAGAACGCACCGATTTGGGTGTCATCGCGACCGAAGCCGAGGCCAGGAGCCAGGCTTTGTGGTGGGCTTTTGCCCCCGTTTGCTCGCGGGATCGACAAGATGAAAAAGAAGAAGTGGAGGCATATCATAATATAATATAATATAACATAATAGAATATAATATAATAATATACAGTATAATACACAATAATACAGTATAATACCATAGATTATAATAGAACATAATATAATACAATTGGAAGAGGAGGTGGAGGTGGAGGCAGAGAGTCATCACACACCGGATCAGTGAATCCCACTCGCCCATCAAAGGTCGAAAGGTCGCGAACAACCCAACGTCTGAACCAGCTGAAACACCCTAAGGGTCCATGTACCCAAATAGTATATACATTGGCCCCAAAGTACTTATATAGGGACTACTTCAAGGCCAAAGTATATCTATTTGGCTACATGGACCCTTGGGGACAACGAAACTGCCCTAAACTCCAAACCCCGAAACCCCATCTCCCCTTAAATCGCGAACTCTAAACCCTTGCCCTCAAAGGACTCATAGTTTAAGGCTTTTGGGCCCAAAGACCCTATTATATAAGGCTTCTGGGCGATTTTGATGCTAAGGGTAAACCCCGGACCTTACTCAGATTTCCAATGCAATTTGCACAGGCGCAATAGCAGACGAAGAAGAGTGTAATGCAGAGGTCAACGCAATTTCCGATAATGTACACCAAATCCCTTTTCAAGTTCTTCATGCCCCTTACGAAGGCTTTAGCCAAGGGCCTTACAAGGACGGCTTAGGCCTTTTATGAGGGTTTAGGCTTTCCATGTAAGTGAGGGTTTAGGCCTGGTACATAAAACCAGAAGTGCAAACTCCAGGTTTAGGGTTTTAGGGTTTTAGGGTATAGGGTTTCGGGTTTAGGGTTTAGGGTTTTAGGGTTTCGGGTTTAGGGTTGAGCTGCAACCCCCACAAAGCTTAACCCTCGGTGGTAAGTTGTTGTAATTCGAACCTTAACTTCTTAATACGGGACCCTCACCAAAGGCCTCGGGCACCCTGGCCTCCCACAGCCCTTCCTAAACCTTCTGAGGGTATAGTGTGCTTCAAGAGATTTTTATGTGCATGAATATCTTCCCTAAGCCTACAAGCCCTCAAACCCTCCACTCAACAACCCTCAAACCCAAGACCCTAAACCTTAAAGCCTAGACCCTAAACAGCACCTACGTAAACCCTAAGCCCTAAACTCGAAGCCCTAAACCCAAACCCTAAGCCCTAAGCCCTAAACTCTAAGCCCCTGGCCCTCGAAGGTCTTTGGCTTTCAACCTTAATGAACCCTGTAGAGCCTTCTCTTTAACACCCTGCCAACAAAGCCCTTATGAAACCCTCTGCTTGGAGGTTCATGGGTAGTTAGAAGTGGGGGTTATGGGGTTCCTTTACGACTTCTGCAGGGTTTAGGGTTTAGGGGTAGTTATAAGTGTTATAAGCCGAGTAACTGTAATTGTAACCCAGATTGGGGGACATAACTTATAACCCTACTTATAACCACCCATGAACCTCCAAGTACTAAACCTACGTGGTCCTGAACCTTGAACCCGTAGCGCTGTAAACCCGTCTGAACACCTGAGCATGAACGGTTCCATAAACCCTAAACCGCTAAACCCTAAACCGCAACATAAGCCCTGCCACATAATGCGGGCGCCTTAAGAATTAGTAATTAGAACAGGGTTTTGGGGTATATTCTACTATAATTGTAACAAGGAGCCCCCAAAATAATATAGGTCATTGTTTAGGTCCCTATAGTACGGTTAATGATAAAAATCCTGCAATACCCATAACAAGGAAGATACCAGAACTTCTATGGTTTAGGGTCCTTAAGGTAATGCAGGATTTCGATCACCAACCATAGTACCCTAAACCTCTAAACCCCTAAACCCTAAACCCCGAAACTCCATAGCCCTAAACCCTAAACCCCTAAACCCCTAAACCCCTAAACCCCAAACCCAAAACCCCTAAACCCCTAAACCTTCAACCCTAGACCCTAAACCTCATAAACCCTGAACCCCTAAACCCCTAAACCTTAAACCCTAGACCCTAGACCTCATAAACCCTAGACCCCAGAGTACCACCCTGAACACCTCGAAGGTCTTGGGCCGGGGCTACCTCCAACTCCCGAAGACCGCGGAGGCTCCTTTTCTTGGGGGGCTTGGCCGGTTTCGGCTTAGGGTTTAATGTAGGAGCCTGATTCAGGAACCCTAATTCCTAGGTCCCTGAGTGGTACCCTTTTGCCCTTTTTATTTTAGGGCCCCCCTTACGAAAACAGAATAGTAGGAAAAAGGGTACCCTTGTTAGAAAGAGGCTACTCAGGAACCAAGATTCTTTATTAGGGTTCTGAATATGAATCTTAATATATTGGGGTTATAGGGCCAGGGTTTCTTAATCAGGTTCCTACATAAGCGTTTAGCGTTTAGACGATGGTTTCTGTGGTAAGGATCCCGTTAGCCAGGCCTTTCGGTGTTTTATTGGGGAGGATTCGTGAGGTGCGATTTTAATGGTGCTGGGGGTGAAGGTTTTTGGGCTCAAGGAGTTTCGGGTATTTCGGTTTTGGTATGTTCAAGCTTACAGGGTTTATTTGGGAGAATAGCCTGCAGTTTTATGGGTTCTACCCACTCAGTAAGGGGGTAATGGCTGCTAAACTGTAGGTAGAGAGAGTTTCAGAGGGAGGGTCTAGGCATTTCGGAAGTTGCAAGTCTCGAAACAGGGTGTAGAGTTCTCAGTGGGGTTCTATTGGGGCGCAAGAGGATTTTCTAAGAATGTTGGGTGTGGGGTTAAGGCAAGGGGTCTCCAGATGTTCAGAGTTTTAGCTTTACCCATAGGCGCCACAGTAGTTCCCTTTGGTGGTTTTTATTTGGGATCCTATAACGGTAATCCCAAAAAGGAACTACAATGGAGCCTATGGGTTAAGGAACTACTATGGAGCCTATGGGTAAGGCTTAAAGTTCAAGGATCTGGGGTTTTAGGATTGTGGGTTCTCGTGTCTGGGGGCTTGCAGAACTCATTTTACAAATTACTTACAGAGCATCTTTAACATCGCAGCAGAATCCTGATAGCCCAAAAACTTTTGTTAAGTATAAGTCAAACCTCGATGACTCTAAACCCTAAACCGTTGAGGACAGAGCCTCCAAGGAGTCGTCTTCTAGTCACTGATGTCCCTGCGGCATCTTAGGGGTTGAGTAGGTCACCTTTAACCTTTTGGGGCTTATATAAACCTACTATAATTCAAAAGGTCAAAAGGTTAACCTTTTTTGGGCTAAGGTACTCGGCCCCTAAGGCAGGGTTTCGAATGTTTCAGCGAAATTCTGAACCCAGAACGGCCCCACAACCCACTCAGCTCCAAGCTTCTAGGGGTTTGGGTACCACACGCCATTCAGATTAGGTTTAGGGTTTAGGTAAAACCCTGTACTTGAGCATTTGGGACCTGCAGGACTCGATCTAGGGTATATAGCTAACCCTTGTGCCTAAACCGTTTTTGTTAAACCCGAACCAATATATTACCCAATACCCTACGGTTCATTGTATCTACAGGGAGTCAAAGCTCAACCTTTGTAATGCCTAAGTAACCAAGAATATACTGAACCGGTACATGGACCCTGTAGAACCCGGTAGTACCCCGGTTCAACCCTCTATAGTAAACCTGCAACGGGCAGCCCAAATTTCTTAATTCTAAAATACCCAACTTTTAAACTTTTTGGCTTCTTATAACTTCGTAGTCGTAGCAATCCGAAAGTTTAGCAACCTCCTTTTAGTTCAATTGCTTATTCGGGAATGAAGTAAGAAACCCTGTATTTGACCTGTACACAGACCCTGCCACCGCTTAACCCTAAATCCCTAAATCCCTAAACCATAAAACCCCTAAACCCAAAACCCTAAAGCCCTAAAACTCTAAAGCCCTAAACCCCAAACCCCTTTACACAGACCCTTCCACCGCGACGGAGAGGCACAGGAGGTGATCATCTACAAAAGTCGCGAGGAGCTCTTAGTCCGACTTAGAGGGTTTTAGGGTTTAGGGCCCCTTGAGGGTGCCTTTACGGGGCCCTTGGGTAGGTTCAGGGTTTAGGATAAAGGGGTTTGGGGATTAGGGGTTTAGGGATTTAGAGCTCAGCGGTTTACGGGTTTAAGGGCTTAGGGGCTTAGGGGGTTTTAGATTGTAGCACAGGGGCCTTAGTTTTTTAATGTATTTCCACTGGGCTCCCTCATAAATTGACGGCACATGAAAATGCACCCAACCCTTACTCTAGTCGTTCAGGTTACTGAGCTTATGTTAGGTAGGGTTTAGGGAGTTTAGGGCTTTGGGTTTAGAGGTGCCTGAAGGATGAAATGACCTAACATGTCTTGGTTGTAGAGAGTTCTTATGACCTTATTCTAACGTTTGGGGCTGTTCTTCCCTATATTTAGCAGACTTCAGTAGTGTAGATGCCTGGCAATGGTTCGCTGGTTCTTAAATGGGGTGGAGCCCATATCTTGGATTCTGGAATTTCTGGTGTTAGGGCTTAGGGGTTTACTTAAAGAATCACGGGACTCAGTAGCTAGGGTTACAAATACAAAAATACCTTTTTAACCCAATTCAGGTGCTCATAATGACTCATAACCTCACTTACTAAGTCCCATGATCCTCCTTGTAGAACCCTTATAGATCCCTTGGAGGAGCCCGTTAAGGAGCCCTTTGAGGAAGCTTACTTACTAAGTCAACTGATCCTCCAAGTCCCTAAACCCTAAACACTAAACCCTTAAACCCCTAAACACTAAACCCTAAACACTAAACCCAAAGACCCTATTATGTAAGGCTTTGGGGCTGTTTTGATGCTAAGCGTAACTATCGCTGCTTTTGAGCACTGATGTAAGCAAGATCTTCAAGTCGCGACGGTTTCCGCCTTAAGCGGAGCCCAAAAAACTTAGACAAGGAGGTAAACTTTAAATCCCAAAACCCCCTACTAGAACCGTATATAGTACCCCTAAAGCATCCCTTAAGTGAACCCCTAAAGTAACCCTTACCCTTACCTTCAAAGGACTCATAGTTTAAGGCTTTTGGGCCCAAAGACCCTCTTATATAAGGCTTTTGGGTTTTTTTTTGATGCTAAGGGTTACATACCCTAAACCCTAAACCCGAGCAGGAGATGTTATTTGGGATCCCACGGCCCTTCAACCCTATGCCCCAAAAACCACAAACCCCAAGCCAAGATGCCCTTTCAAGAGCCATGCCTCAAAAGGATCCCTTACATGCCCCAAGCCCCGAACCTAAACCCCAAACCCCACAACCACCAAGCCTAAACCAAGATACCCTTAAAAGAAACCTGGGTCCTTGTTGGATTCAGTTTTTGTTATACTGAAACCCTAACAAGGATTACGTTAACAAAATGGCCATGTTTTGAATATGGCCCCAACAGGGAACCAGAATCCCTTAAAGGAACCCCTGAAGTAACCCCATATAACAGTACCCCTAAAGGATCCCTAAAAAGAAACGCAGCAGGAGATGTTGGGATCCCCTAAACCGTAAGCCCCAAAGCCTTAAAACCCCAAGAACCTCAACCCTAAGCCCTAAACCCTCAACCCTAAACCCTAAACCCTAACCCCTAAAACCTAAGCCCGAAACCCTAAGCCCTGAACCCTAAACCCTAAGCCCTAACCCCTAAACCCCAACCCCTAAACCCTAAACCCTCAACCCTCAACCCTAAGCATTAAAACCCTAAGCCCTAAAACCCTAAAAGAGCCGTAGCAGGAGATGTTGGGATCCCTCCGCGCTTCCCTGACGTACACGAAGACCACGGCCCCACGGCGCCAGAAGAGCTTGGGCTCCGTGCTTTGGGGTGCCTTTAAAGGGGTTCTATGAGGGGTTTAGGGCTCCTTCAAAAGGGGTTCCTTTAAGGGCTTAGGGTGCCTTTAAAGGGGTTCTATGAGGGGTTTAGGGCTTAGGGTTTAGGGGTTTAGGGGTTTAGGGTTTAGGGGTTTAGGGCTCCTTCAAAAGGGGTGCCTTTAAGGGGTTCTATGAACCCTAAACTCCGAACTCTGCTCTGAACTCTGGCCTGAGGGTTTGAGGTTTAGGCTTTAGGGTTCAGGGTTTAGGGTTTAGGGTTTGAAACCCTAAGCCCCAAACCCTAAACCCTAAACCTTACAAACCCTAAACCCCAAACCCTAAACCCTAAACCTTACAAACCCTGAACCCTAAACCCTAAACCCTATAAGGGGTTTTAGGGCTCCTTTATAGAGTTTCCTTTTAAGGGGGCTCGGGCTTAGAAGGTTTATAGGGGTTTAGGGCTTCGGAGATTTAAGGGATACTTTAAGGGGTTTAGGGTTTAGGGTTTAGGGTTTGTGGTAGGGTTACTTTTAAGGGGTTCGTTGAAGGGATCCTTTAGGGGTACTGTATATGGGCAGTTCTCTAAATTAGGGTCCCTTTTGGTGTTCTTTTTTAATAAGGGTGCCGTACTATACTGGGGACCCCAACAGGGACCCTAACTTAGAGAACTACCCATATGGTTCTAACAGGGTTCTTTTGAGGGTTTCAGGGCTTGGGGCTTCGGGCTTTAGTTAGGAGGGTTTTAGGAGCTTATGGGGATTAAATGGGTTTGGGGGTTTTAGGGCTTTGGGTTTAGGGTTTTGGGGCCTGTAGGGCTTAGGGTTTCAGTAAGGGCTTAGGATTTAGTGGTTTGGGCTTTGTAGGGGTTCAGGGTTGCAGGGTTTTGAGTTTTGGGTTTGGGGGGGATTCTGTGCTTCTCCGTAGGTTTCAAGGGGCTGTTCTCGAGTTTCTAAGGATTTTGGGCTATTGGGCTTTAGGAGCTTGGGGTTTAGGTTTTAGGGTTTTTCAGGAGCTTATATTATAATAAACAAGGGGGAGATTTTTCACGGGGCTTGTGCTTGGCGTTCTGTATGTGTTCCGAAAGGGCTGCAAAGGTTGTCTTGCTAATGAGGAAGGTTTCTGTCCCTAAGCCCTAAACCCCAGACCCTAAACCCTAAAGCGTTTCTGTGTGAACTCGCACGGGGCTCGCTAGGAACCCGGAATAAAGGGCACTCCGCCATACGTGCTTTCTAGAAGCCTTCAGAGGTGTTTCCTCAGTAGCCGTCTTCATACGGGACTTTGAGTTTAAGTCCCTAAACCCTAAGCCGTATACCCTAAACCCTAATCCCAAACCCTAAACCCTAAACCAGGGCTCAGTGCTTTCACTTTGAGGTTGAGGGTTTCGCACTGGTGTAGGTCTTTTCGTCTCAGGGCTTAGGGTTAAGGGCTGAAGGTTTAGGGCTTTAGAGGGTGTATAGGACTCAGAAAGCATCAGACAGTGTTGCCTCAAGGCTCCGAGTAACTCTGTGGCTTTGGTTTAGGGTTTAGGGTATTACGGGGGCTTCAAGGGTGTGCGCATGCATTACACTAGGGCCAAGGGGTATATTTAGGGTTTAGGGTTTAGGGTACCGCAGCTGTTGAAGGGGTTTGGAAGCTACACGACCTTCAGCGATTCATGGTTTTCTGACATGGCTTGATAACTGACAAACAGGATGTGAGACCTTTCCGCCGCACCCCTGACTCTAAGCGAAACCCTCCTTCCAAAGCCTTTGTCAAAGTCCTAAACCCTACACAAACCCTAAACTCTAATCCCTGAACCCTAAACCCTGAACCCTAAACCCTGAACCCTGAACCCTAAACCCTAAATCTAAAGGCTCCTTTAAAGCCCAAACCCTCACGGATTCAAGCCTCGAAGGTCCAGAAAGCCGCAGAACGCGGACTCTACCTCCCTGACAGCTTCCTTTAACTTTGAGCCTGTTTGAGGACTCACAATCCCAGAGAGCCCAAAGCCCTTAATTAAAGAATATACCCCAAATCAAAATATTACGCCCCTATAGTTTAAGGTATATTCCTTAATTCAGGGTATTGGGCTCTCTGAAGACTCTGGCATCTGGGGGGGGGGTCAAGGGTCTTAGTACGGGGTCGAGGACTTAAGGGGAAGGCTATGGCAGAGTTGGGTGTGCATTCAGCTGGTTTCTAGGACTTATCCGTGGTTGCTGCGGTCGTGGGTTCACATCGTTAAGCCGATGTTGAAGCCTTCCGTTACTTTGGTTGCTGCAGGTTGGATAGTTTTTAATTGGAGAGGCCGCCCCTGACAAGGGCCCGAGCACTCAAAGACCAGGTCTGCCTGTTCCAGCTGTAATATCCTTAATAATTACCTATACAATTTTGGGGGGTCCTTATGTTCCAATTTTATTTTGTGTACTATACCCCAAAACCTTGTTCGAATCTTTAAGACCCCTACATTAGCGTGAAGCATTCCTATCTAAACCCTAACACCTTACAAGCCGCTGGACAAGGCCGTACGCAGATCTAGTGAACCCCGAATGCTGAAGAGGTTCCCCGCTGAAAGCCTGCTTAAGCATGGAGTTCAAGATTCACAAATGCGCATAGGGTCTGTTGGGTCAAGGTTTGGGGTTCCGAACCATGAGAATGTAGGGCGCCGGTTTCGCGTTCAGGATTTAGGCTGCAGAGTTTACATGCAGTTCTAAACTTAGTATTTCGGGCTTAGGGTTTAGGGCTTTAGGGGTTTAGGGTTTAGGCTTTCGGGGTTGGGGTTTAGGGGTTTAGGGTTTCGGGTTTAGGAGGGTTAGGGCTTAGGGTTCAGTCTTTCCAGGTTCAAGAAATACGGGAGAAACATTCCGCATAGGCATTCGGACCCTTGCGGGCGGGCCCATCGCACAGGCTGTATTACAGAGCCGTGTTATTCCTTGGAACCGAAGACTCCGAAACCAAAGTTGTGGTAGGTTTCGAGCTTAATTCGGTGTCATGGGTTTAGGGTGCAAGTGTGCTAGTGTATTGCTGAGAGGGGTATAAATTGTAGACATTAACTACAGTATATAACTGTATATATACATATATTATATAGATGTGTGTGTGTAAACACACACACACACACAAGCCCTAACCTCCCAACAAACTTAGAAGTTACTCCAGAAACTATAAGCCCTCAAACTCGAAGCCTCGTGTCAGCATCTCCGGTTCCTTTTCCTCAAGGTATGGGGTTTCCGAAAATAGGGGACCCCAATATAATACCCCCATATAGTAGGATCCTTATTATAAGGACCCCCAATAAGGTACCCCTTATTTTCGGAAACTCCCATATGGGTCGCCTCAGACGTGCATCGATTCCTGAGGCGTGAGTCCTGGTGCCCAGCGGCCTTCAACCCAACGTGCTAACTATGGGTCTAGGGTCAAGTTTAGGGCTTTGGGTCTAGGGTTAAGTTTAGGGCTTTGGGTCTAGGGTCAAGTTTAGGGCTTTGGGTTTAGAGTTAAGTTTAGGATTTAGGAGTTGAGGGTGTAGGGTTAAGTTTGGGGTTTAGGGTTTAGAGTTGAGGGTGTAGGGTTAAGTTTAGGGTTTAGGGCCTAGGGTTTAGAGTTCAGCGTGTAGGGTTTGTTTGGGGTTTAGGGTATAGAGTTTAGGGCTAGTGTGGTTCAGGGACGTTCAGGGATTTAGGGCCCAGTCTACTGCTGTAGTGGCTCGCGTGGCTTAGGATCTAGGGTCTCCGGTTTAGGGTTTACGGTCCAGCAGAACACCCCTCGTGCAGGCATGCCCATATTTCCTCTGTTAGTACGAAACCCTAAACCCTATAAGCCCTATAAACCCCATAAGCCCTACCCTATAAACCCTATAAACCCCATAAACCCCATAAACCCTGAAAGCCCTGAAAACCCTATAAACCCTAGACCTACAACAAAACCCTAAACCCTAAACTCGGAAAGTATTCCCGGGCCTGGTTATTACTCAGAGACTCCAAAACCCCTTCATTACGGAATATACCTTAAATTATAATCGTATCCCTAACAAGATTTAAGGTCTATTCCTAATTAAAGGGTTTTGGAGTCTCTGGACCGTTAAACCCTAAGCCCTAAAGCCCTAAACCCTAAAACCCTAAAAACCCTCAAACCCTACACCCTAAACTCGAAAAGTATTCCCGGGCCTGGTTGTTAGCCAGAGACTCCAAAACCCCTTAATTAAGGAATAGACCTTAAATGTATCCCTGATAAGATTTAAGGTATATTCCTCAATTAAGGGGTTTTGGAGTCTCGGGGCCCTTAAACCCTAAACCCCTAAACCCCTAAAACCCCTAAAACCCCTAAACCCTAAAACCCTAAACCCCTAAACCCCTAAACCCTAAACCTTTTAACCCTAAAACCCCATTACCCGCAAGGGCAGAGGAATGTTTGCCCACCTTCGAGGCTGCACATTTCGGACTGAATCTCCCGACCGAACCCGGGGACTCCAAAACCCCTAAAATTAAGGAATATACCTTAAACTATACTAGGAGCCCTAATAAGTTCTAAGTATATTCCTTAATCAAGGAATATTGGGTTTAGGGTTTAGGGCTTAGGGTTTAGGGTTCAGGGTTTGTGGTTTACGGTTTAGGGGTTTGGGGTTTACGGTTTAGGGGTTTGGGGTTTACGGTTTAGGGGTTTGGGATTTAGGGTACCTTAAATGATAATGGGAACCCTAATTAGATTTAAGGTATATTCCCTAATTAAGGGGTTTTGGAGTCTCCGGGAATACCTCCAGAGGCTTTTTCCTAGAGCCGTCTAGGGGTTTACGGAGCCTTATATAGTAGCAGAGTATCTAACCCGTTATAAGCCTTTTGGGTAGTATCTGCGGTTTAGGGTTTGGGGTTTGGGGGTTTAAGGTTTAGGGTTTAGGATTTAGGGTTTATGTTTTAGGATTTAGGGTTTTCGGTGATCTACACGACGAGGATTCTAAGTTTATACTATCCACACTCCTCCGCAGAAGCTTAAACGCACCCTAGAGAATTCGCCCTAAACCCTCAAGCCCTCTAAAGGCCCCCCGAGCTCTAAACGCAACCTAAACCCTGGCGGCTCGAAGCACTTGAAGCCCACCTGGGAGTTTCCGCATGAAGGGGCCACCGATAGATCCCCCAGCAGTACCCTTCTCCATTTTGCGTTACCGTTTCTAACCCGAAGCCTTAATATAATCCCTAATACCCTTAGCATCAACATATCCCAGAAAGCCTTATTTAATTTGTATAATAGGGTCTTTGGGCCCAAAAGCCTTACACTATGAGTCCTTTGAGGGTAAGGGATAAACACCAAGAGATCTAGGGTTTCGGGGTTTTGAGGTTCATCGGGTCCGGCAAGTGTGCCCCTTGCACCCTTGTTTTTTCGGGGTCCCCTTCTTCAAGCTGCAACCTACTAGGGCCCTATACCTAGTTCTCCAATAACCAACCTCCACACTTTTTGGGGTTCTTAAATTTGGTAGCCATCTGAAAGTTTAACCTTTTATTTCCCTGGCTTATTGGGGAAGTAATTAAACTCTAAACCCTTAAACCCTGCACTCTAAACCCTAAACCCTACACCCTACCCCTCCCTTATCTTGGTTTGGCTTTACCGAATGTTCGACACTTCGCGACACCAGAAACCTTCAACCCGAAAAGCTCGACCCTGAAGCGTAGAAACCCTGCGCTTTGGGTTTAGGGTTGAGGGGTTAGGGTATAGGGTTTGAGGGTTTGGGGTTGGGGTTTAGGGTTTAGGGGTTTAGGGTTTAGGGGCTTAAGGGTTTAGGGTTTGCCCTAAATCCTACCAAGTCGTTGACTCGAAAACCTGAAGCCCCAAACCCTAAACAAACCTGAACTAACAAACCCGAAGACTCCCTGAATCCTAGCCCTTAGCATCAAAATAGCCCACAAGCCTTATATAGTCGGGTCTTTGGGCCCGCCCTCAAATATGAGTCCTTTGAGGGTAAGGGTGGGATTCCTTCCCAAAAGACCCGCCGAAGAGGACCCTGTATAAGGGCCCATGTACCCAACTAGGGCTCCTTTTCTAAGGGTTACCAATAAGGTCTTTTTAGGGGTTCCTTTAAGGGTTCTATAGGGTTTTAAGGTATAAGGGTCCAAGGTACCCAAATAGGAGATACTTTGGCCCCAAAGAACCCACATAGGGACTACTTTAAGGCCAAAGTATATACTATTTGGGTACATAGACCCTCAAGCCCTAAACCCTTTAGAGCCCTTAAAGGAGCCCACTCTTATAGTAACCCTTAAAGGAACCCTATTTACGTACCATGGGAACCGTAGCTCTCACACCTGACAGGCCAGAACTCTCAAGTTCAGGGTTGAGGGTTTAGGGCCAGAATTCCTGAACACAGCTAAGGGTTTAGGGCATATAGGGTTTAGGGTTTAGGGTTCTGGGTTCAGGGTTTAGGGCTTAGGGTTCAGGGTTTAGGGTTTAGGGTATTTAGGGCTTAGGGTTGAGGGTTTATGTTTTGGGGTTCAGGCACAAAAATTAACTGAATCCTGCCTCCCCCTCCTACCTCGCGGGGCCTCTGTATTCGGAAATTCCCAGAGCCATCTGTCTTCCCAGAGACTCCAAAACCCCTTCATTAAGGAATTATACCGTAAATTATCATAGGAACCCTAATAAGAGTTAAGGTATATATTCCTTATAATTCCCTTCTAGAACCCATATAAGGAACCCTAATAAGATTTAAGGTCTATATTCCCCTAGTTAACGGGTTTTTTTGGAGTCGCTATCTAACCCTAAATCCTAAACCCTAAACCCTAAACCCCCTAAACCCTAAACCCTGTAAGGGGTTTGGAGTCGCTATCTTCTCCAAACTTGCAGACGTCCCAAAACGGGTGGAAGCCTCGCGTGTCAGCAGAGAGAGTCTTTGCTTCAGGGAACTCCGTGAGACTTCGATAGGGTTCCTTTTCTAATGAGGGGTTTTACGGTTTAGAGTTTAGGGTTTGGGGTTTGGTGTTTAGGGTTTAGGGTTTAGGGTTGAGGGAGCCCCTTGAGGGTGTAAATGGGTTCCTTTTAAAGAGGGGTTCCGAGTTCTAGAGGGATTCAGGGTTTCCGGCTTTAGGGGTTTAGGTTTTGTTGGGGCGTTGCTGTCTAAATAGTTTTGAAAGCCATAGCCTTGTGTGTTGGTACTTGGCTTCTCCAGGCTTGTCCTCCGCATTGTGAATTGTATCAATAGTGGCATTATGATCTATAGACGATTGATTGCTGTGCTGCGTTTTCTGATATTGCTATCAAAGTCTCAACTGCATCTGTTTTGCCTGATTCTGTCATAACCTTGCAGGCTAAATCGTTTAACTCTAATACTGTAATGTTTGGTTTTTTCGGAGCCTACAATACGGTACTAGGACCAGCAAGGGATGCTCATTATTATTACTATTATTATTATTATTAGTATTATTCGTATTATTATTGCAGTTGTCATGATAGGATGTTTCTCTCCGCATAGATCGGGGCTTCGCCCCGGCAAAGAGGCCGCCCCCTTTGAACGTGGCACAGCCACGAGTGGCGGGGCACTTTATCGAAAGGATCTCTAGCTATCTGTGTATAATATGTATGTTGGGCATGCTAAGGGTACCAAACAAAAACCAACCTGAGGCCAAATATCTGTGGACTGTGTAGCCGCCACAGTGCAAGGGTGAAAGCCTGTGTACGTGGATCGTTTTCGGATGCTCAACATAAGACGTCACTCGCACAACCGGGATCCAATGAGCGAGCCCCAGTGTAGAGATCTCCTGCTTTACAGGCAAAGTATGTACGAAACCCGAAACCCTAAACCCTAAGCCCCTAAACCCTCATGCCAGATACTTTCAAGGCCAGCACCTCAAACCACAAAGGGAACTAAAAACCTGGCTATATTCTCCATTTAAAGGTTGTCCTTAGTTAGTTAGGCTCCGTAAAGGGTTTCTTAAAAGGTTCTATAAGTCTCTACGGTTCAAAGAGGAGGATCATGGGACTCAGTACGTCAGGTTGTAACTACCTTAATTGGGGTTATAAGTTATAAGTAGTTAGAAGTACCTAGAGGCTCCATAGACACTACTACTATTATGGCCCCCCAAAACCATAACAAGGATGGTCTTTTGGGGCCCAATTCCATAATGGCACTCGATATGGAGCCTCTGGGGTATGCTTGCCATGTTTGTCACCCGAGTTACCACGTCCGATGACGCCTGTTAAGTAGGGAGCCCAAGACCCCGTATTTGTTAAGGGCTATATTCCTTATAGTTATAGTTATCATCAGTCATAACCCACTGTTTCGTAGGGTTTCGGGGGCGTCAGGTCGGCTTAAGGGTATTTCCCCCAAACTAGCCTGTGCTGTACAACGTTGACGGTTTAGGGTTTAGGGTTTAGGGACTGTTCAGGGTTTAGGGTTTGGGGACGGTTTAGGGTTTAGCGCTGTTCGCACTGAATCCTGGTTCAGAACCGTTTGGCTCGATATCTGTCGAACAGTAATATCCACACTGGCACGTTGAATGACAAACAATTTTGGGTTTCTTAATCAGATTTCCTACAACACTGGCCAGGTCCAGTTAGGCTTCAATGCTTAGCAGATCCCTTCTCCTTATCCGTCGAAACCCCAGCGGCAAATGCTGTAGAAAGACACGACGCAGGGGTCCGAAGTTGGAAGAGGATTTTTCGGATAGACCTCAAAGCCCAAAGCCTGGGCCCTCGACTTAGTTCTCCAATGCCCAACCTTTATAAGCTTCTTGGGGTTCCGATCATTTAGTAGCAATCTGAAAGTTGAACCTTTTATTTCGCTGGCTTATTGGAAAAGTAAGTCTGAGCCCTTAACCTTTAGGGTTTAGGGTCTTTAGAACCCAAAGCCACAGCAAGCCCCGAGGAGCCTGAACCCCAAAAACTTTCAAGTGCAGACAGGGTTTAGGGTTTAGGGTTTAGGGACCTAAAAGCCTAAGAACTGTAGTAGCCTTAAGAGTCCCTGTACTCATATAGTTTGTACATTGGCCCCAAAAGTATCCGGATTACTTTAAGGCCAAAGTGCATGTATGTATGTGTGTGTATATATATATATTGAATACATGGACCCTTTAGGGCCGGTTCATGAAAAAGGTGCTTGTTCGACCCTCTAGCCCCGTTCTGGTCCCCCTGTGCGGTCTAGGCTTTTGGGTTTAGGGGTTTGCGCTTTAAGGTTTTCGGTGTTCGCTTTAGGGTGGAGAAGCTGGTCGGGCACCCTTTAAAAAAAAACATTAAACCCTTCAGAAACGGGCTTTAGAGGCTCAACTCCTGGGAACTTCGGTTGATGGTATAAACCCTGCATTACCTTAAAGGACCCTAAACTATGGGAATTATGGCATAATATACCTTATTATGGGTAATGCAGGATGTATATCATCAACAGTATGGATCATAGGAGCCGCCCCAAGCTATAGATACGGTTGATGATATAAATCCTGCTTTACCCATAATGAGGAACATACCATAATTCCCGTAGTTCAGGGTTTATATCATCAACAGCATCTTCACTCGTAATCCCTGCATAGTTTCGCACATGCACCCCCCCCATACCCTGCTCTGGCCTGTGACGAGGTGCCTTTTCCTACACTACAATGCTGCAAGTACTTGTTTGTGGACTCGTTATGAGGACAGGTAGGAATTGAACCCTAAATCCTCATCCCTGGACCCCAAAGAACCTACCTTTTTCGGGTTCCTTGTTATGGTTTCTTTATATAAGTCCTTAAAAAGGTAGGTTCTTTGGGGTCTGGGTAGACCCTGCAACCCTGAAGCCCTCCAGACTCCACCATAAACAGCCCTAAACAGCCGTCTGAACTGCTGTGACGGTTTAGGGTTTAGAGTTTAGAGTTTAGGGTTTAGGGGTGACGAGCCAGCCGAACGCTCGGCTACATGTCGCTTCGCCATGGCTGCAGTCCTCGTCGCGCCGCTTGGGCGGCAGTGTTTGCCAGCAGATGTGCCTAAGCACTGCCTGAGACTTGCTGTAAATAGCTAGTTAGTCGAAGAGATTTATTGGTAGGGTAACCGCAGATTTGACATATAAATTTACTTCAGAGACATTCGTGCTATGGCTTCTGATCCGTGAGCCACGTAACTACATGCTCAGACCCTCAACGGAGTCCGCAACTACAGTTTTCATTCGGTAACTATAATTATCTATTGCTACCTTTAATCCCCGCTAACGTGCTTATAGCCTTAATTACTCATTAATTACATAGTCCCATGATCCTCCAAGTATCATCAAGCTTTGCTAACCTCTACTTCCTACGTCCTCAGATCCTTCACAAGTGCCCAGGCTGCGACCTCACGAGACCCTTCTGAGCACAATTACCAGGACCTTCGCAGAACCCTTTCATAGGGGTAACGGGTCCCGAGCCATAGGTATTTAGTGTAGGATAACCCCAAACCCTAAAGCCTAAAACCTAAAACCCCAAACCCTAAAGCCTAAAACCTAAAACCCCAAACCCTATAGCCTAAAACCTAAAACCCTAAACCCTAAACCCTAAACCCAAAGCCTAAAACCCTAAACCCTAAAGGTGAAGCCCCCTGACATGAAGGGTTTCTAAAAAAGGAAAGCATAAGTGTAGGAGTCCTGCAAAAGGTAGGGTTCTTAACGGTTTAGGGTTTAGGGTTCTTAGCAGTTTAGGGTTTAGGGTTAGCGTTCAAATAGGTATCCAACCCGAAAACTGTAAACCCTAAACCCTTGAGAAGTCTTCCGATAAACTACTTGGAGGTTCATGGGTAGTTATAAGTGGGTTTATAAATAGGGTAACTATAACCCATATTAGGGGACTTATAACCCCACTTGTAACTACCCCTAAACCCCCAAACCCCTATAGAACCCTTTAAACGAACCCTTAAAAGGAACCCCATAGCCCAACTTGTAACTACCCATGAACCGCCAAGTAAGAGGCTGCGACTGGCCAAGAAGGAGCGGGAGCGCTACAAGAAAGAGGGAGCCTGGGCTGCTTTAATCTTAGGTCGGCTTTGGGATCTAGGCTTTAGGATATAGGCTTTAGGATTTAGGCTTTAGGATATAGGCTTTGGGATTTAGGATTGAGGCTTTAGGATATAGGCTTTGGGATTTAGGATTGAGGCTTTAGGGTATAGGCTTTAGGATTTAGGCTTTAAGATATAGGCTTTAGGCTTTAGGATTTAGGCTTGAGGATATAGGCTTTAGGATTTAGGCTTTAGGATTCAGGGTTTAGGGGTGGTATTAGGGAGGCCCCTTAAAGGGGACCCTTCTTTACCCTACTTCTGGCTCTCTTGACAGGGATCTTATTGAGAGGGTCTATATCCCCACGGGTCCCCCTAATCCTGACTCCCACATAAAGCACTGGAGGTCTGCGTGGGAGGAATTGAGGAGTTCTTCAAGGGCTTCCCCTAAGGGTCCATGTGCTTAAATGGGTATATACTTTGGCCCTAAAGTCGTTCCTATTCGGGTACTTTGGTTCCAAAATATCTCCTACTTGGGTACATGGACCCTGAGGGTTCCCTTACGGACATTGGGTTAAGGGTTTAGGCTGTGCAGTACTGCGTTGCATGTAAGGCCTTCCTTTGAGGGTGCTTTAGAAAGGTGTTGCAATAATATAGGGGCCTTAATAATTCAGACAGGGCTTGGGGGTCCTTTATACTACAATTCTAACAAGGAACCCCAAAACCCTATTCGACTTATTAAGGCCCCTACGTTAAGGGTTTTTGTAAGGGAGGTAGAAGAGCCTGGGGTTTATGGTTCAGAGTGTACCTGAAACCACCAGGAGTCCTATTTGCCTCAAGGACCTACAGAGAGGGAACTCATGTAAGAGGGCTCCCTATAAACCTTATGCGTTCTAGCGTTCAGGGTTTTTTTTTTAAGCGGCAGGGCCGGCTTTGCTTTTTTTTGGGGGAGTGTTAGGCTTTGGGGATCTAGGGTTCGGGGCTTGAAGGTGATGGGGGTTTAGGGTTTAGGGTGTAGGGGTTTAGGGTTTAGGGTTTAGGGTATAGGGTTTAGGGTGTAGGGGTTTAGGGTTTAGGGGCTTAGGGTTTAGGGTTTAGGGTATAGGTTGCTCTGGAAGAGGCAGTTGATTTTGGCCATGGATGCAGTGTTGAGTCGTCGGGTAGCCGGGTCCAAAACCAAAACATCCAACAAGCAGCTACTTGGGTTTAGTCTTTTTGGTTTCATAGCAATGTAGTCCGGTGTTTTGGTGTGTAATGTGCGATGAATAGGTACTTGGGCCCCTGCCAAAGTCGTACTTTTCCCATGGTATGCAGGAATTCGATGAAATAGGCCTTTGACCTCCTTACATCGTTCAAGTTCTCTACATTCTCACCCAGAGGGTCCGAGTACTCAAATAGTAAGGTTTTAGGTCCCAAAATTCATACTCTAAATGGGTTTTGGACCTTGAAACCCCACTATTAGGGTACTTGGACCCTTAAGGTCAATGCATGACAGGGTTCGTTCTTTGCGGTCTTCGTGGTGTTGGCTTCGTTCGAGTTGGGTTCTTCTCCTCGGCTTCTTCTCGATGGGTACGTATTTTGTTGTGACTACTATAGACTCGTCGGGTTCTGCGTTGGATGTCATACATAGTAGCTTCCTCGGAGGTCAACATGATCACCCCCCCCCCCCCCCCCCCC
>CAJNJA010077964.1:0-21291 GCA_905231915.1 Symbiodinium necroappetens
GTATTGTAGTTTTGTTGTTGTCGCAAAACCCGTAAAACACTGTTTCGACAAATTCACAAAGCATCTTTCACACCCTCCGAAAGCCCCAATAACAATTGGGGTGCCAACTGGCCGGGGGGTTTAACAGACCCCTCATGCCCTGGGGAAGAAGAGAGAGAGAGAGAGAGAGAGAGAGAAGCGACTCGCTTAAAGTCTTGGAAGGACTTGAGCGTATCTTTCGCAGTGCGGGACATTCACGGGCACGCCAGCTCATGGCACCCCGAGCCAGATTTGACCGTGGAAAGACGGGAGGCATTTCAATGATGCCACAAATCATGGGAGGTCGTTGCCGTTGCGAGCAGTACAGCAACGGACTTCTTCCACTGAAGTGGCGGTTCACCGAGCAATGCTGTTACTTCTCGCAGATGGCAGACGACCTTCTGGGAAGCTCAGGTGCAGCTCGAATTCAGGGGAATGCTGTGGCCTTACATGTCTCGTTGAAGAATCAGAAGTTGCTCTGCATTCGATCGCTGCGGCCATTGCAATCAGGTGGATGAACCTCAATGCCATGCGGAACGGCCGAGAATTGATCGCACGAGCCATGGTAACGGTTGGTCGATGAGGGTTTTGCAATCGGACGCTTGGGACGTCCAATCGCCTGCAGGCAACCATGTAGATTGGAACACCTTGCAGATTCCTGAAGCCTCGCTCATCCTCGCTCCGTTGAATGTGCCAATTGGGATCAGAGCTGGCAATGGGCCCCGGGCCATGGAGGGCCAGGCTGAGGTAAAGTCGAGTCTTGGCAGCATGGCGAGGAGAAGCGAAAGAGATGTAAAATCGCGAGTAACTTGAGTGCTGCGAAAGTGACAGAGCTCCAGCAAGGTTGAAGCGCACCCTGGAGGCTTGGAAGAGCTTCAGATTCCTGGCTGCTTTCCTTCGCAACTTCTCCCGGACCCCACCTCCTGAAACGCTTGGCACATATCTGGAAGACGGTAGAAACTTCCTCCAACGCCACAACTGCCACTTCCGACGAAGTTCATGAAATAAGTGGGTGTCAATGAGCAGAGTTCTTGCTGCCCTGAGCTAACGGACGAGAGTAGCTCCGCTTGAGTTGCATAGAACTTCACGCTTCGCTTGGGCCCCTCGATCATGTGTGAGCCCCCCGGTCGTAACAAGGAAAGGGTAGTAATCAGCGACTGATGCAGCCATTCCACGGCTGGATCTGACTTACCTGATTCTTAGATTCTAAGGCAGACGGGGTTCAGGAAGCCAAAGGTGCAGGAGCCAAGGCTTCTGCTAGTGTCAGACCCGTCGTTTCGTTGCGGCTCAGCCAGAAACCCCGAGCTTTGCCATTGCCGCCCGAATCCCAAAATCACACGCAACTCTCGAAGCGAAATGCGGCAGAGAGTTTCAACTTTTGTCTGCCAAGCTGCGAGACCCCTCTGTTAGTGGAATCGGCCAACTTCACGGGTTTCTTACTTGCCGTGCCGCGGGTTACTGGTGTTAGGTTGGTGTTGGCAGGCTATTGGGTTCTCGGTAAGTGATCGTGAGTGGCTGCTGCATGTACCTTCGAGACAACATTCTCTGGGCCGTAGGCAACCCTGGTCAAAGCTGCGGGCTTGCAGTTGCAAGGCCGACATCGCTATCCTGCCGACTCTGCCGCTTGCATGCTCGATGCGCAGGTCGTCAACTACGGCTTCGTGCGGAGCGAGCAGAGGCTGCCAAGGCCCTCGCAGAGGCAGAAAGCCAGCGCCTCCGACAACAGGTGCCCCAGATCCACACAGCACTACGAGAGGCTGCTTACTGTAGTTTGTCTCTGCTGTTGTGGATGACTTGACAGGTAAGGCGGCTGCAGGAGCAGGCAGAGTCAAGCCAGCTTGACCGGCCGCGGTGTAAGCCAGAAACAGCACAGCAACGGAGTCCTGCAGGCATGTCCTTCATGCTCTAGCTGTTCCACGAGTTCGTCCAAACCTGGCTGCGGAAAACCTCAGCCTTCGCACAAAAGGCCTTCGGCTCCTGTCGATCCTGCCGCGATGCTGAAGCGGCGCCTGGTCTCGGGCATTCTTCCGGGCGCAGCCTTCAGCACAGTCACAGCGAGCACAGCCAAGGATCCCAGTCCCCTTACGTGCAGTCGATCCACTGCTTGCTGGCCCGGGAGAGGAAGGCTTCCAGCCCCAGTGGGCTGGTGACTATTTGGAGGCTGTGCAAAAGCAGGCCGGTTTTGAAGAGAACGGTTGAACCGGCGGCTTTGCACACGGTACCAGGCAACGCTGGACCCAGATACTATCTTCGGTACTGTGCCGCCCTGTGACATGCAGGCTGCACTTCGAATGTGTTGTAAGGGTCGTAGCTAGGCAGATCCAGCAAACTGCGCAGTCCTTTCTCAGGAGCTTTTTCCGGACGCGCTGTTTCTGGAGGTCGGCCTGAAGCCGGCGAAGCGGTTTAAGTCGACCACTGAGCTCAGCATCTTCCCGGATGAGGTTATGGACTACAAGCGAAAGACTGGGATGGAAATCAGAAAACACGCTCGACTTCTCAATAATCTCCCAGTCTAAGACATTAGGTTTCGCAGCAGTGCTATAAAGACCGATTGCCACCGCAGCATGTGCACCGACGATGGGTGTAGCACATTTTTGCTTTGCGCAGGATGGGCCACACAAAAAGTTGGATCGATTTTGCTTGACGAGAGCTCGTCATGAGTGGGAGTACAACGTGCATGTAATTAGTACGTAGGCCAGCGCGTGCCCAATTCGACTTAGGTAATGCCCGCTTTCTGGTTGTGCAGTCTGGGCTTCTGTAAAATCAGTCGGAGATGCACATTCAGTTTTTTACTGTCGGCACGCTTTCCGCGAGAAGTTAAAACAAGTTGGCCCAGCAAGCCCCATGGCGAGTCAAGCGGGACAGGCACAGAAGTTCGGGAAATGCAAAGTTCTGGCCTCAGACTTTGTGATCCCAGGTCTACACCTCCTGGTGGTTTGTGAACTCCACAGGCTCCTTGCTCCCTCAATCATTCCTGAGTAGGGTTGAATTATGGTGGCATGTTCAGACTGAAGAACTCCACTCAGATGCAATGTGTCAGAACAACTCGTGTGTTGGCCGGATGTATCTAGGATATGGAGGAGGCCTCTCCTGGATTGTCCGGGTTGTGAGAGTCTAAATGTCATGTCATGATATGTTAGGCCCTGTGTACTGCTTTGGTGCTATGTCGATCTCTGCAATTCTCTGCATAAATGGAGAGAATGAAAAGCGTACTTTGTTGGAGCATGCATTTACGTCGAAAGCATTGACACCTTGCGCATGCGAAACAAAGAAGTGGCATATGTTAGGCACAAGGGGACATTCGACTGCCGAATAGCAAGTGTAAGAGTCAGAGTCAGAGTAATAATAACAACTGTCACAGTAATCGTAACTGTATAACCTTTCTCGCAGCTCTAAGGCGAAAAATAGCAATAGTAATAGTAAGATTGGACAGGCCTGGATGTCCGTCTCCTGCAACCCGGAGGGCCTGGCCCCATGCACCCGGTGGCGGCCTTTGGAAGCAAGGCCTGGCGGAGGAGCCTGGAAATTGAGGGTTGTAAAACCAGTGCTTAGGGGGTTTAGTGGTTAACAAAACATGGTTTAGGGGGTTTTTTAGGGTTTGGGTTACAAAAACAGGGTTTGGGGTTTTTGACTGGCTGTTGTGGGCTTCCTTCGGTCTGGTGTAAAAGAAGTGGTGATTCTTCGTGTATGCCGAACTGCATGTACAAACGGGCCTGCTTCTGCACATGGGCTCTTACACTATCACTATCATATACTGTTGTCATGTGGATGCAACCTATTCGAAAGTTGGATGATGCTATCCCGGTACACATGCGTCCAGGTGAAATTGTGACACCATGCCTCATGTTCAAAACTCCTGGAGTGGGCTGCAACCGTGTGGTCTCTGTTTCGGAGACGCTTGAAGACCTTCAGCTAGCCCATGTCCGCAACGCAGATGTTGAGCTCAGATTGACTACTGTTTGCCCTTCGCTTCCGGATCCTGGACATGTTGCTGCGGCCTGTGATGCGATCTGGACGTGGAATGTTTCGCGCGGAAAGGACCATGGCGCACGTGGTGCCTCTGACCCGGCTGACATGGAAGCAGCTCAGCCCAAGGCCTGATGCAGCCAAGGGCATCCCGTGCGAAAGAAGCTCCCATGGCATTTCCTTTATCCAGAACGAAGCAGGATCCAGGCTTATCGTCTATGGTGGTGAGAACATCGCTCGGACATCCGTAGATCCATCTCAGGCTTTGTGGGCAGCAGATGTGCAGGGCGATTCCTGGAGCTGGAGGGCCCTGAGTTGTGATGGTCCGGCGCCGCGAGTGGCACATGCCCAAGCCGCTGTGGGTTCTAGCGTCTACATCTTTGGCGGAAGATGCGGCATCGCCATGGACGAGAAGCCGCTGAATGATCTTTGGGTCCTAGACTGCCACTGTGAACCAGGGAAGGAATCCTGGTCGAAGGTGCAGCTTGGTGCAGGGAGTGACGACCCTCCAGAGCCCAGGTCCTTTCACCGAATGATTGCGGTGAGTAGTGATCTCTACGTATTTGGCGGCTGTGGGACGAGTGGACGACTGGCAGATCTGCACAAGTTCGACACAGTCAAGAAAACTTGGCACAGCCTTGGAAAATCAAACCTCTTGCGAGGCAGGGGTGGGCCAAATCTACTCCATTTGAAGTCTGATCGGCTTGCAGTTATTGCTGGATTCGCAGGCGAAGAAACAAACGACGGCCATGCATACGATCTGAAGAAAGGGGCATGGGAAACTAGCGCTTTAGAGGGGCTTACAGATCTTCGCCCCCGTAGCGTGTGCATTCCAATTTCGCTTCCGGGGGACAAGGCACTCATATTTGGAGGGGAGGTCAATCCTTCAGATCTAGGACATGAAGGGGCGGGTGGTTTCGAAAATGATATTGCCGTACTCGACGGCAATACCGGTGCCCTTTTGAGCAGCATTTCGTCTTCTTCCGGGTGGCCAGTGGAGCGAGGATGGGCTGACGGAGCTGCTGGAGAGGCGGTCAATGGATTGACAGGCCGTTTCTACATCTTTGGTGGACTCACCGGAGACGACCAGAACCCTAAACGACTCAATGACTTGTGGCAGTGTGATGTGGAATAGGTCCTTCACGAACCTCGAAGCGCTCCGAGGTCAGGCTACTGTCCCTCTCGAGTTGGACAAAGCAACCGAGGTGGTGGCTTTTCTTATTGCAGCAGCTGGACGGTTGATGCCTAGCTATGCGCCGGCACGATGCCCTGCCCCATGAAAAATGCGTTGAAGGGTCGGGCATCTAAATAAGTGTCTTCTCAGCGGCTCCAGGGACCGTACTGGGATTGGAGTGCACCTTGAACCGGGGCACAGAAGGGAAGAGCAAACCATCAGAGTTGCAGTTTTGAATTGACCTTGCCTGTTCCCAGCTTCCGGAATCCCAGGCCACTTGAGCTTTGGGCGATAGGGCACACATAGCGGAGCCAATACCTGGGCAGCGCTTCCTCCGTCTTTCGCAGGGTGCTGGAATAAGACTTGCCGTACCCCAGTACCCACGGGTATGTCGTGAGGCGGACGTAGGTTTAAGCAGGTTGCCTCGTTTGCATGTACATCATTGGGCTGAAAGATGGAGCAAGAAGATTCGGTTTCTCCCGCAATCTGCCCTGAACTGCAAAGTTGCAGGTGTCCATCCTGCCCGAGATCCGCAACGATGCTGGAGACGGCGTTGCCTTCGTTGGACTCAAATCTCATGCGCCCATGGAGGCGAGTCCTGAAGTCTGCTTGCGCGAGCCGTTTGCAAGCTGAGTATGGCAGCGGCGGTGAGGCCAACGTGCCAGATGTCAGTCGCACAGCCGGCCGTTGCTGCCACTTCGAGCTGGCAGTCCTAGGGTCGTCCTGGGTCGCACTTTTATGACTGCTCTGAGGTTGGTGGAGCAGTCGCCGTGGCTGTGACGCCATGCCCTCAGAAGACACAAGGTAACCCAGCAACACTGCTGCTGCTGCGGAAGTACGCGAAGAGCCTGCTAGGCCACTCCATCCCTGCTGCCTCAGAACGGAAACGGTGGCACTTCCGGAGGCTTTCCCATCTTTTCCCAAGTCCTCGCATAGCGGTTTCGGCAAGCTGTGGTTTGCACCAGGCGATGCGAGGCGTTCCCAGCTGCCTGGTCAGCCTGCTGCCAGCAATGATGCCCCTTGGCAGCTGAGTTGGCATCGAGCTCAGCTGTGCCAGAGGACCCCCGGCCCCGCTTCTCCCAAGGCTGTTTAACCACACAGAGAAGCTGGAGGCCATGCGCCGGCATTTGTCAGTCGAGTCCCGGAGCAACAACTACGCTGCTCGTGTGTACTCTGTAGGCTCAAGAGAAGGAGGAGTAGCCGTTCTTTGTCCGGCCTGGCCCATGCCGGAGTGCCATGGTGGGAGTGTCCGTCTTCGCAGTGTTGCTGTTGCAGCGGGTTGCTGCAGACATTCATGCAGCGGTCCGTTCGAATGATCCGACAAAGATCCAGGAAGCCCTGGCATCTGGAGAAGACATAAACTTACTCGGCCCAGGAGGTCAAAGTCCATTAATGCACGCGGTGCTGACTGGCAATGAGAAAGCCGTCAAGTTTTTGCTGGAGCAGCGTGCCGATACCTCCGTCCCTGAAAAAGATGGATACACTCCCATGCATGGGGCAGGTTTCCAGGGAAGGGCAGAGATTGCGAAGATCTTGATTGCCCATGGTCTTGACCCCAGCGAGAGGCACAAAGATGGCTTCACTCCAATGCACAGAGCATGCTGGGGCACAGAACAGCGCCATGCCGATACAGTGAGGGTCTTTCTAAAAGCGGGTGTGCCTTTCGATGAAGCCGCAAGCGACGGGCTGGGGCCCCAGTTGAAGTTCAGAAGTTAGATGAGTTAGATCAGCTAGGTGCGTTTTTTTGCTGCAAAGCTAAAGTCGGTTACCAGCACTCCTTCCCTGTCAGAGGCAGACGCCGATGGACATGGCTCAAAAAAATCCCGCAACTCTGAAGCTGCTGCGAAAGAGGGCGGACAAGGCAAGCAAGAAGGAGAAGGTGCCCCGGACTGATGGTGCGAAGGTCCTTGATTAGACTGAGACCGGTCGAGCGATACCCCTGAGCTAAGGAGCTCTGAGCGCAGCATTCGCTACCGCGCCACTGGCAGCAGAAGAAAAATTGAAGAAAGGATGTGCTCCGGGTGCCTTTAGTGCCCTCGAAGAGCTGTGTTCGTCTTCTTCTTTGTGCCTTGGGGCTTTCGGCACAGGTTGGCTTCAAGCAATGCGGATGTCCCTCAGAGACAGCGGCCTGGGACTCATATCGCAATCGGAGTGCTTTGGCGAAGCGGCGAAGGGGAACTACAGTACTAACGAAGTTGTCTTCTGGCAGTCTAGTCTAGTGTTTTCCGATGTCTCAGCGTTGTGGCAGAGGTTTGGGTCTCGGCCGGCACCAGTCGGGCACTCTGGTGGACCAGCCTCAGCGACCAGCTCCTTCAGGCTTTCGGGATTTTTGTCCAAGGGGAGTTTTTGTTTTTAAAGTCCTGGCCGGCAAATGTCGGGAGGTGGCTGTGAAGCACCAGGGCTCTCGGACCTCGTGGCCCGGAACCTTCCTCTGTCAGGCACCTGCGTTTGTATGCCCGCCCGCTGGCAGGTGCCAGCCCTTTGAGCTGAAGGAGTCCAGAATAGGCACCTTGCCTTAATGCTGGGACCACTCACTCCGAAGTCCCCGCTCGCCCTGTCGATAAGGTGCTTACCCCGTCGCCTTGAAAGCACAGGCGGAGTTGCCGGCCGCCTAGTCGCGCGCAAGAGCGCATGGGGTCCGCAAAGGGCACGGGTACCTCACTGACCTACTGATGCCGTCGTCGTTGAAGGTTAGAAGTCTTGCCAGTTGCAGAAGCAGGTCTCGCTTCCTGCTTTGCGTGTGCATCGACTTCGATGCTGCAAGCTGGGCTGCCGGGCAGCTCAACTCTTGCGTCTAAGTTTGCTGGCATCGTTGGAAAGATAATCACCTTGGCAAGCCGCGAGTGCTCCGATTCCTCATGTCATGCCGTGCGGAATGCTGCAATGTAGCCGGGTGATTTCGGCCTGGACACCGTGTTCCGATTGCCTGCTTCAGCCCCTGCCTGTGATGGCTGATAGGCGCCACTGCAACAGATGGTCAGCTCCGTTGTGGGTAGCGACAGACAGTCAGAGGGCAGCGCTGTCAGGCTGCACATTTTCACTTGCGTCCGATGACGTCAGAAGCAAGCTTGGTTTTCCCTGTCTTGCGAAACCAGGCAGCTTCGAAAGAAGCTGCCCGAAGGTCAGCCGTAAGCTTGAAGAGAGACCCGATATTGGATCCTTGGCATCTAACGTCGGCGATCGGTGCACTTTCCGCGCAAAGTCTTTGGCGTGATGCTGTCCTCCTCCTTTGCCATAGCCGGAGATCCAGACTCCATGCAAGCACGATTTGTTGTAACGCTGCAATGGCAGCTTGCCAAAAGGGATTGGCATGGTCCGTGGCCTTGTCACTATTGGTTCTGATGTGCACAGACGGCACACGGCCGGATACCATCAGTCTCAACACCTGTATTGGATCAAGCAAAAAAGGCTTTTGGAGGACAGGGCTGGCACTTCTGAAACCAGCTTCTTGCTCCACGTTGAAGCTGGATTGCTTCACGTTAACCAGCCTGCTGTCAGGGTGCAGGAGCAACTGGCGCCTTTCTAGAGTCATGTTTGCCGATTTATGTTTAGCAAAGGGAGTGCAGCCAACAACACAGGTATGTAACGCGCACTTGACTGCCACCGCGAAGCAACCGTGGGCTCTCTCATTGCATTCCGTGGCAGAGACATCCCAGACAACTGACCGTGTGACCTTCAAGCTCGTTGCTGGCAGCCTTGTTCAGAGCGGGATTTGGGAGGAATGCGCCGCGCTTCTTCAGTTCCTGCGGTCGTGGAGATGTAGTGAACAGGCCATGCCCTTGACTCCTCTCGTCAGTGCATTCGGGCGAGAGGTGCTTTGGAGCCGAGCCGTTTACATCATGTCTAGCTTGGAGAAAGACCTGGGAGCTTCCTCTGCGGCCGTAAGTGCTTGTGAGAAGGCCTCCATTTGGAAACAAGCCTTGGGGCTTTCAGGCCTTCTTGCTGAGTCTGGCCTCAGGAGTGATATAGTGTGTTGGAATGTAAACCTGAGTGGCTTGGCAAGCGCGAGCAAGTGGACAGAGGCATTGGGGACCTTCCGTGCGGCAGCCAAGTCCAGTCTCAAACCAGACCTTGCAACTTTTGGTGCGACTGTGGAAGCAGCAGCGACAGGGGGTCAGTGGGCCGTGCTTCTGGTCTTGCTTTCCTGGCGCAGCCGAAAAATCGATGCAGCAGCCTGCAGCACCGCGCTGCGCGGCTTAGCCGGTAGCCCTTGGAGAGCCGGGACTTTGGTTCTGGAAGCCGCTCTACGCGACGCATTGCGGCCAGATTTGGGAAATTATGCATCCCTTCTCAGCGCTTTGCCGTCACAAGCCTGGCAGAAGGGTGTGCAGGCACTTCCGCAGCTTACACTGAACACCTTGCAGGCCCTGCATTCCCCTTCTTATTTGTCATTGTCTGCTGCGCTGTTTCAAAGGTTAGGTGAATGCCAGATTTGGAGCAGGGCCTTGGTGCTGTTCTCATTCTTGCAGAGGTACGAAATGCTGAGCCCTTCAGTTTTGGCCAATGCCATGGCATCCTTGCAGGCGGCAGGCCGACGGAAACAGGCCTTGGATCTGTGCAGATGCGCACAGAAGGATACGGTCCAGCTGGACACTGCGTCACTGTCTGTTGTCCTATCCCTTTGTGATCGAGCAGATTTCTGGCAAAGCTCCCTGCATTTTCTGTCTGACTGGACTGGGCAGCTGGAGGGCATCACCTTGGGTGCAGCCGTGGGCTCATGTTCCAAAGGTCACCAGTGGTCATTTTGTGCTTCTCTCTTGAAGAGTTTACAAAGACAGGCATGCGGGAGCCAAAAAACGTCTCTTGTCGCCATAAATTCCCTCATTGATGCTGCAGCAAAATCTTCGGACTGGCGCGTGGCTCTTTACAACCTGGTGCACGTTGCGCACGATGGCCTCCAGCCCGACCTCACTTCCCTCAACTCTGCACTCCCAGGCTTTCGCACACAGGATTGGGCGCGTGCCATTACCGTTACATCAATGCTCCTGCAGCATCAGCAGCCAGACGCCATCACGGCAATGGCGCTGCTTGCTATGTTTGAAGAGGCTTCGTGTTGGACCCGGGCTGCTGCACTCCTGGATGAGCTATGCAGCAAAGCTGCTATGCTCGAATCCCGAAGCCAGGCGATGGCTTGCATGGACTGCCTGCTTCGCACAGACAAGCTGCACGTCAAGGTGTCCCAGATGTTGTACCGATTGGTGCTGGCACCTGCAATACCCATACTTTCTGCCATGCACAGGTCCAGACTCGACGAGTCTCCACCAGAGTTGCAAGTGTACAGTTTCGGCGCCCACTTTACTGATGCCGCATTGTCACAACTTAGCCTGACCGCCACATCTGCCTTTTGGCTGCCTATGGTTCGGCGGGAGACACGAAGAGTCAGTCAGCCGCGACGGACAACCCAAACCCAGCAAGTGGCCTCCGCCCGCCTGGTGACAGCATCGGCGGCACATTCGATTTGTCCGCAGACAGTCCGCCAGCGCAGTCTGGGACACCGCGGGGAGGGTGTCGAGAATGCTCTTCACGCAAGGTTGATCCCAGTTTTCGTCGAGCACGATCGAAGCCTTCATGCAGAGCGGCATGCGCTTTTGGCAATCCTCTTCGATTTACGTTTTCGCTGGTCAGAAAAGAGGTCACTCTTTGCTGCGTGTCCTGCCTTGGACGGTTTCCTCTTAGTCCTCCATGTAGAGGCGTGGCCTCTGAAAGCTGCAGAGGTCACAATCAAAGACAACAGCTTCTGTCACATGCTTGTTAACAAGCATCCTGATGCACGCGCCCCAGCTTGGTAAGATCAGCCGCTGGCATCAGTTGTCATGTTTTGCTGAAACCCCACTTTGAGGTTCTGCTGCATGCCAGCATGGAAGGAGTTGGCGAGGCCTGTGCGCAAGTGCCGATCCATGGCTCTTTGAAGCACTTGGCCCATCTAGATGTTACCGATCAGTGCATTCAGGGGCACGCCTTACAACGACTTGGGAAGAACCACCGGAAGACACTACTAGTAACTGACTGTCTGCAGGACCCAGCATACGCCTTCAGTGTGGCGGACTTCTGAGAAGTGTGAAGGGTACAGCCTGGGTGCCTTTTCCACTCTTTTGTGGCACCTCTGAGGCCTTCGGGGAGCAACTGCCTATCGGGGGCAGAGGCCCCTAGAGAACGCTTCTTACTAGTGCTTGAGTCAGGGGCAGCACTCTCAGAGACAGTGCGGAGTTCAGCACGGCAGGACCACCAGCGGGAAATGTGCCACGGCCGAGGGCTTTGATCCCATGCTGAGATTTCTACTGGCTCGGTCAATGCTTACCTGCCTGTTGCCTTGCGAAGGCTCCGCCTGGCAGTGCAGCGTGCATCAGATGCTGGTGAACGCGCGAGGGCCCCAGTCCTTGTCGGTACTCAGATGTAGTGTTTAATAAGACTCTGCCAGCCCAGGCGACAGTGCTGGTCGATCTGAATCGCAGTGGCATGCACAAAGTGCCACGCTGGCCCCATCCCGAAGTGTCGCTGTTCCGCTTCCTTGGTGCAGTTAGCAGAACAGTCAGAAACAGATCAGGTCTGGCAGTGCTTCTGGCGTGGACATCTCGGGTGACCTTCGACCTCGTCAGAAGAATTTGCCAATACTGACTCCGAGGCACATTCTGCACATGCTCAAGCTCAAAAGAGGACTAAGCCACCAACAAGCATCACATTAAATCACGTGCGACCCAACGCTCGGATCTCTCTGGTTTTCTGGACAGGACAAAATCCACACTCCGTGCCTAGGCCTCAGGCCTCGAGTCGGGTCAGCTCCCGATCGAAGCTGCAACCGGGAAATTCATGTGAAGCTGGACAAGGTGAACGCCACCGTGGTCGTTGCCATACATGATCGTGTGGCTGTGGTGGGTCTCGACGTTGATTTGAAGTTGCGCGAAGCAAGCTTCAATTTCACGTTTCCAGCCGGCATGCATCCAGCCAGGTCACCGTCATGCCTGACAAGCCGGCTGCTTTCGCCTTGGCCTAAGAATCCACTAGATTCTAGTTGACCTTCGGTTTGCCAGCTTCCTGCAGGCCCCGGTGCCACGACAGGTCGAGGCGCATTGAACTCATCCAGACCCGGGAGCCTCACTTAGAATCCCACTTATCACAGGACAGTGGTGGAGAAGAAGTGGAGAGCGAAGATGCAACCCTCCTCAGGACGTCCATGTGCTCAGACCGCCTCCAAAAATTCAGCACGGCACCGGCCGTGAGGGTCCCTTGCACATTCCTCAGGTTTACGGGTGAGCTGAAGATCGACACGCTTCGTGCCTGATGCTTTGATGTTCCATCCCTTCGTGTAGATGCAGTCAACGACAGTGCGCAATTCAATCTTAGAGAGGGCGCGGTGACAGCTAGCAGCTACACGCATGTGTCAGTTTCCGGCTTCATTAGCATCTCAGGTGGGTCTGGTGGTGGAAGGCGGGTGTGACTTCCAGCTCAACCATGAATCTTCTTAACTAACCGCCCTTTTCTTCATGCAGCGCCAGAAGCCGTAAGTCGCCGTAAGTTTGTGCCTTGTGCCTCATGCCAAAGCACCGCTAAACGAAGGCTGCAGGTATTGTCGGCCTGCATATGCAAGGGTCCTACAATGCATGGCCCCATCTGCTCTTGTACTGAGTGCTTTCCAGGACCCTCCGCAAGCCTGTCGCCTTCATCCGTCGTGGCCTCTTTTCACCGACGGCTCTCTCCAAACATACTCTCCACATGATCTCAGGTTTGGGGTACCGCAGCTGCTCTTGCCCACAGCTCAGCGTGCTTCCATGGTCTGCAGCGGGCTGGAGTCGCGGAAGGGGGCACGGCTGACAAGCAAGTGTACTTCCAAAGGCTTCATCCGAGCCGCGACGGCGAAATGAGGCCGTCTCCGAAAGATGCTGTTTGTTTGCTTCCGCTTGTTGGTGCCTCCGCTTTGACTTCAAGTTGTCCCCGCTGCTCTTTTGGCTTTGCAGGCACTGCATCATGAATTTTCGCATGGCGCCAACCTACCATGCACAGGATTGGGCGCCTGAAGAAGAAGCAGGCGAAGTCGAAGCCTCGCAGAGAAGGTGCCAGCAAGGCCGAGAAGCCGGTCCCTGAAAGCGTAGATGCCCCGCCGACGGGGAAAATCGAGGAAGCCGGTTGGAAGGGCTTTTGCACAGCCTTTGCCAACATCCTGGGCAGGGAGCTGGAGTCCAGCTCGCCGGTGCTAGCAGAAACTGAAATAGAGAAGAAGCTGAAAGCTAGCAAGGACGAGTCCAAAGCCAAACGGCTTCAATCCGCAGAGAATCGGACGGAGAAGGACAAAGGTCATTCCTTGCCGGACATCACACAGAAGAACTTCGAAGCGCAGCTTCGTAAGTTTGCCACCCAAGGTGTTGTCCGCTTGTTCAATGCTGTGCGAGACTACCAAGCACATGCAACTGATGACAAAGCCGAGAAATACGAGGTGAACAGAGTTCCCCTTCACCAACGAGCAAAGATGATCGTTGAAAGAAAGAAGGAGACATTTGCAAAATCCTTGAGCAAGGTCAAAAAGCCAAGGGCGAGTGATGTCAAGGCCCGTCCGGAGACAGTTCGATGAGTAGAACTTATGCATGCTGAACTATTACAGGTGAGGTTCAGTTTGCATGGAAGCTTGCGGAGGCGTTTGCGTAGTTTGCCTAAACTACGCCCATGCGACCATGTAGGTACTCAGGGTGCATCACAGCATATCACAGCATTCGCTCTCCTTTGGCACTAGCTGCGAGTTGCGAGGAGATGCAGAGCTTGAGTTGGTCGGTTTATCTGTGACAGGCGAAGCGAAAAGAACGTCGCGAAGCCTCTTCCAAGGCTATGAGTCTCGCAGCCGACAACATGTTGGATGAGTTTGGATAGGCGCTCTCTAGAGCGTAGGTGCCACGTCTGTGCAGCGAGACACAGCGTGCAGCCTTCTCTTTTCTGGATCGTCCATTGGGCGTGCCGGTGGAGAATAAATGCGCTTCTGCTGTCAACCACGCGCCATGCAATTGAACCCGTGTTACTACAAGGATCACATGCAGTTTCACACAGTGCGGGCGATGGCAGGTCTTCACGATAAACTTGCGGGGTGTGGTTGTCAGTGTGGCCCAGACGCCAGCCTCTCAAGTTGAACTCACGTGCATGCAATCCTTTGCGCTGGATGTTCTTCCAGGCCTGACAGATGCCGCGATGTGGATTTTCAGATCTGGGACATTCAGGCCGGACATGAGGCACAAACACGAACCGTGCCGGCTACCTTGCAGCTGCCTTACCCTCCCACAGCCGAAGATCCATTGGCAGTGATTGCTTTGTTCGTGCAGTTGAAGGTGGACATGCAGCATCCGAGAAAAGATGTCGTCTTGAAAAGCACCTCGCAGCCTGCACTTCGCACGCCATGAATCTCAGTCGGGTACGGTTTACGTGTGTGGCAGTCTTTTGCTGTCAGTCTCGTGACGCAAGGTTCTCTCGAAGAGATGATGTGCTCGAAATGGACGTGCATTTGCGCGAGGTGGGGTTGCGAGACACTTCGATTAGGGACATGCTTCGTGCTGTCTTTTGCGTGTCAAGGGCGTCATGCATGCTTTGAGAGGTGAAGCTCGCATTCGGGCACCTGGAGGTGTGTTCCTTGGATCCCAAGCCCCGTGGATGCCGTGAAACATGTGCTTCAGCTGTCACGACATCTCCGTTCCCAGGTCTCTGTGATGGGTGCACTGATGGATCAAGTGCGTCTCCTCAGGTGCAGAAGGAAGTAGACCCTGGCCAAAACTTTTGTTCCAACGGTGTGCCATTACAGCAGGCGAAACCTGACAGTGGGAATCGGTGGCCTCACGTTCGACCAGGTCCTGATCAGGGCGAAGGCTGAGTAGTTTAGCATGCGGGCTACATGGAGTCTAGCCCTTTTCGGGCAGGGCGCGCTGCATTTGAGCAATCCGCAACCTCCGGATGCTTCGTCGAAGCTTGTGGTTAACAAGCTCGCCCTGCGCCTGGATGTCCTGCATGCTGTTCACAACCGGGCGACTAGATCTGTTCATCATCGTCTCAGGTTGTTGGAGATGCAAGGGTGGATGTTTGGTGCCAGCGACGGACCTAGTCCCGCAAGGACATGTGGAGCATCACCAAGTATGCTGGAAAGCCATTCTGTATGCCATTCGAGGCTGCACCTACCTGATGCGCATTATCTCCCAAAGTCGCTTCGTGACACCATTCAGGCAGAGCGAGGGGCTTGGATGGCCTCAGAGTCAAGACTTGCCCGGTCCGCGGCTCCAGGTGGTGAGCTTGGGAACTACCCGTCTAGACATCAAGGGTGCGCAGGCGGAAAGCTCGGACGGGATGCTTCCCGGAAAGCAATGCATGTCGCCTGGACTCAGGTCAAGCTCCCACAGCAGGTACTCTTTAGCGAAAAGAACCCCGCGGAGGGAAACTTCGGCATTGTAGCGTCCAAAGCACCATACTCAGCCTTTCTTAGTGGTGCAAACCCTAGAAGAACGGCAGCACCAAGTCAAGAGGTTTGGCTGCAGTATCTTCCGCTGGTCAAAGCTTGCTGGCGGTCATTGCCCTGACCTCGGTGCGGAATCAGAGAGGGTCGCAGCACCAATTTGCACCATTCTGCATCTATCATTTATCATCATTGATCAATGCTTCGACACGGTAATTGTATGCCTGTCCGAGGCTTCAGCATTCCAACATTTTCTTGGGCGGCCTTTTAAGCCGACACACTTGGAACCCCAGGCAGAGGCCGCCATGGGGTCAATTTAGTGACATTTGATAATGCGACGCTCGAAACCTGCAAGTGGAGGCGTGAGTGGCGCTTGTCGCCGCCTCTTTGTCGCATAGGCTCGGCTGCAAAATGGGGTCCCAGGCGTCTGTCTTTACGCAAGTCTTATCGAAGCCTGCCCAAGGCCCTTCAGGCGAGCTTCGCCTGACGGAGACCGGATAGGGTGCTGCCTGCCTGATGACTGTGCCAACGCTTGGGTTTGTGTGCATGGGCTTTGTTTCGGAATCTCGGCTCGAATGGCGAGCCAATGAGATGAGAGCTGCCTTGGGGAGGATTCATCCTTCAAGCCTGTGCCGAGCACCAACACTTTTGCCTGCTGTGAGGGCTGGCAGTGCGTCTGCGCTGCATGAAGCGATGATTCCTGGTTTGCTTTGCCATGATGTGCTTTTATTCCACCGAAAACACTCGGAGGTGGGCTTTGCAACTATGGGGACGGCTACGAAACTCCCGAGTTTCGAGCTGCATGAGGCGGCATTTCTCCACAGATCTTTGGAAACTGCGTGGGACACGACCACGGCGGAGGCACATGCGAAGCATCCTGGCCCCTTCAGGAATATTGAATTGATTTGCAATTTCTACCATTGTTTGTGGGATTTTGTTTTGCGCTGTGGGATGTGTGTGTGTGTGTGTGTTTTTGTTTTTTTTTTTTTCAGGGGGGGAGGGGGGGTCTCGTCCGCTTTTGTGGTTCTGCGCTTCCTCACTTCAGAGCACGAGCTGCCATTGTCTGCTTCCGCGCTTTTGCTTTTTCCGCTTCTCGGCCTTCTGCCCGTTTTTGCTTCTCGTTGTCTGCTTGTCATTGATTCTGCTTTTGCTTTTCTGCTTCTCTGCTTTAACGCTTTCGCTCTCGTGCTTTTCCGGTTTGCAGTTGTGTGGTTTCTGTTTGTTCTTGCTTATGCTCTTGCGTTTATTAAGTCTAATCAGTAACAACAACTGTTTTAAGAGAAATAAAATCAACAGCGACATCGTCTTCGTCAGCAACAGCAGTAACAGCAGCAGCAACAACAACAACAACGACTATATGCTCGACAAGTACAACTACAAAATACATACATAAATACATACATACATACATATATATATCTATAAATATATGTATGTATGTATGTATGTATGTATGCATACACATAGCATAGTATAGTGCTTATGAGTATAGAGTCTATATGGAATATATAGTATATATCGTGTGTGCATTTTTTGTTTAGTACATATTATATATATATATATACACACACATATATAGAGAGAGAGAGAGTTTCTACAATATTTAAAGTGTGTTTTTAGTATATAGAGTCCATGTAGTCTATATAGTATATGTAGTATATATAGTATATACATAGTATTATATATATTTGTGTGTATAGATAGATAGATAGATAGATAGATAGTTTATGGTTGTCGAGGGAAAGCGTCAGCATGGCCACGACGGACCAGGCATTATTCAATGCGGGTCGATAAAGGAGGGCTCATTGTTGTCGCCATTATGTTTTGCATCTGTGGTTTTTCGCCTGCTTGGTAGTAATATTAGCATGCACGGTAATATCAATATGAATATAATATTATTATAATATTAGTGTAGTTAACAATGAAAGTAGTGTACATATATATATATATACACATTATTACATGTTATTACTAATAATGATATTAATATATATATATATAGCAATATTGATATTAGTATTCATACTACGATTAGATTCATTTTCAGGTTATTACATTACTATTAATACTAGCTTTTTACTTGTCCACTTCCCCCTTACACTGCTCCAGAGGACAAAATGCTTACTCCCAGCCTGCTGGTGGATCCAGGACCATGCTAAAATGCTTTGCCCCAAATAGTGGTGGATTTACTAGCCCAAAAAACCGAAGACGGGTGGTATTTAGAAGCACACCCAAAATTTATACTATTTCCCCAAGTACTGCTGCGATTGCAAACTATGTGGGCCATGCTTTGTAGTTTACAATGATCTCGGCTCACGGGGGCACAGGGGCACATTGGTCAACTGCCACGAACACGCCGCAGCAGGAAGCTTGTCCCCAGAAGCACCTTGCCGTCCCGCGCCCTCAGTAGCCACCGATCTCTGCATGTTTGACGGAAGCCCAGCTGCCGATGGGGTTCAGCAAGATTCGAGACCGCGGCTAAAATGCTTTCTACCAACTACTGCCAAAACTCGTGGATCCCGGACCGTGCTCGCAGCAACCACTACTCTCCGCACTCTTGACGCAACCCGCTCGCACTGATGGGCCAACATAGTCTTCCACAAGCACTGCCGGATCCCGAAGCACAACCAACCTGCTCCACCTCGAGTAGAAATTGGCGGTTCCAAAAGCACGGCAGAATGCTGTCCCCCGTGGTACTGGCATCCCAGAGGTATGGGCAGGCGCTGGATCCCCCCCCCCTCCGCGCCAAAAGAAATAAATCCCATAAGCGCCAAAAAAAATTTCGACAGAAATTCTGCAACCCGAAGTTTTTGTTGGTTATATCATATACGCATGCACCATCCGAACCAGCCGTTTCTGCCATGGTTACATGATGGAAGTATGGGCTGTGATTTGATCACAGTGGGGGCTTTTGTGTGCTCTGGTCCCACAAGAGCTGGTCAGACAGTCGTGGGATAGCTCGAAGGAGCATGCGCGGGCTGGTGAGTCAGACACTTAAGGTTAGCCTGCAAGCTAGCTATTCTACACCAGCGAAACCACCGGACACAGGAGGATGGTGAGGGAGAGAGAGAAGTAAGGAAGCACCATATCGCAAGCAATTCAACAGAGACCCTTGACAAAACCAGGCTACAGCACGGGTAGGGGTTATGTAGGCCAAGGCATCAGGCCTCCTGTAGGAGGATCGGGAGTACTAGAGTTGGGTGGGATAGATGGCCTTGAGCATCATTTGCGATGCTACCCAGGTATAACGTCTCCGACCACCCTAGTGTCCTGGCAGCCTTGGCCGTGGCAGGCGGACTGTCCACAGCTCTAGAGCAACAGTTGTGCACCCTAAGTCTAGGCATTTGGCACCGGATCGCAGACTATTGCCTGCCATACTCGGACGGCAAAGTCGTCACAGACCTTGGGGCTGGCGATGGCACACTGGGGAAGCTTTTGCAGGCAGGGTCCGAAGAGTATACGGGGACTGGGGACGGAGCGGCCGATGCCCTGATTTCCAACACCCGAATGCGGATGCCCGGGGAGATGCCTGAAACCGGCGCCACAGGAATCCCAATGAACAAGCAGACAACGGCAGTGTGCCTTGAAAGGTTTGGTGCTTCTGATGGACACAGAAGGGTAGGACATGGTAGGACAAGGATGGTTTTTCTGGCGTGTGGGGAGACTGAACCAAGCCAAGCTGTCTCTTACATTGCAGAAGTGTCGGAGCAACTCGCTAACCTTGCAGCAGCTAATGTGGAAAATTGCGTGTCTGGAGTAGCAATCTGCCGACTAGCAGTGTGTCATACTGAAGTTGTCGAGCATCTCTAAGTAGCTAAGCGCAGAAGTTACGATGCACGCATTAGCGCATGGGAAGGTTGCCATAAGCGGACACCCGAATTTATACAGAATTGCTGCAATTTGGACCAGATGGAGCTTACAGCCTTTGGAGCTGTAGCATGCTGTAATTCCCGGAAGCGCAGAGGTTTGGGCTAACGCGCAATTGGCAAAAAGAAGTCCTCAATCGTCGATCTCGCAAGGCATCATGTGAGCGCTTAAATTCTCATCAGACTCAGACGGGCTCCGATCGAAGCAGAAAGGTTTCGAACAGAGCCCATTTCATGGGTGGATGTGTGGGGGCGTTGGTCCCGCTGGCTCAGTCTTTGGCCCCTGTGACCCCGATCTGTCGCACGCTGGCGAAAAGGAAAGGGAGGAGGCCAGCGCCGGCCGCACAAGGAACAGAATGCTGAGGAGGGGGAGGAGGTGTTCAGTGTTTAGGATGTTTGACACCACAGTCCATGAGCGAGCAGAAACTTCTGATAACATTGCCTGCACACGTGAGACCCTCCCCTGCGCCGCTTTTTGTGTGGCTTTCTCCGGGCATCCCAACAGGCGCGGACTATGATCAACGTGGAACTTCGGTGGCAGACGATGCTTTGCTTGTCTACTTAGAACGATGCACGAGAAAGACTCAGGACCCATTCCCTCCAGACAACTGCTCACACTTGAAACTTGCCTGCATGCGGGAGAGACCGAGTTCAATGCAGCCAGGCAGAAGTTGTTATGGCTGCAGGAGAGTGTCGAGAGTGAATGGAATAGGAGAGGCCAATTCTGGGGAGTTGCGGCCGCCCTCTGCCAGCTCTGTGCACATGCCATCCTGAGGATCGTGAAGAGCGATGGTGTCGAGTTTCTGCGTCTCCAGCCAGAACAATCCCTCGACCTGGTCGTCGCCACTTTTGCCGTGCACTTCATGGACAGGGCCAGCCTTGACAAGGACACAATCACAAAGCAGCTGTTGTTAAGTTGCCTGGATTTGCCTGGAAGGGGGCTTCTGAGAGGAGCTTACACGAGTGCTGGGCCCCGATGGCCGAGCCATGTGGTTCAGCCCTTCGGAAGACTTGACTGTGCAGAATCCTGTTTCATTTCAGGAGGCATCGCATTGTTGTCTCCTTCACGACACCTGTCCGCTGCTGAACCTTCCGAGGCTTCTCTCAGACATCTACGCTTTTTGGCAACGAGGACCTCGCACGGCCATGCCAGAATCGAAAGGTAAGGACCAAGTAGGCGTCTAAGCGATCTAGAGAATGAAGAGGCCGTGAGAGTAGATTAGCCGAATATGACAAAGATATGATCATGCATGCGCGTCTGGGAGCTGTAGCTTGTGAACCGAAGAGCATGACTCCGAGAGACCTAAGACCTATTGCCCTGGGACTTCGCTCGGGTCTCTTTCTTTCGGACGAGCGGCTGGGGAAAAAAATCCTACGCCTTTACAGCGCAGATTCTCATCTTGCCGTGGATCGGGATCCGGTTGGATCTATGTGTGAGAGCAGACGGCAGATACTGAATTGGGGTGAAATGCACGGTGCTTATTGCACTCGCCATCGCAAAGACGAGCTTGAAACAGGGAGGTGAAAGGGCTGGGCTGAAGCATTCTTGCATCTGGCCATCTGGCAATAACTCGCTGGAGAATGACAACGCCATACACTGCGTTGATACAGACTGCTTTCGGACGCCAGCATAATTGAGCTTCTTCCGTACTTGGAATTGCCCGTGAAACTTCAGTGGAGCAACGGCCTCTGCGTGAGTGTGAATGAGTGAGTGAGTGAGTGAGTGAGTGAGTGAGTGAGAGAGTGTGTGTGTGTGTGTGTGCGTGTGTGTGTGTGTTCTGTTTGTTGTTCGATGTTTCTCTAGGATAAACTTGGTTTTTCTGCTCAGAACCAAGTTCTCTTAGGAGAAAGTT
>CAJNJA010077975.1:1064-21290 GCA_905231915.1 Symbiodinium necroappetens
CACTAGCACTAGCACTAGCAGTAGGAGTAGTAGTAGTAGTAGTAGTAGCAGTTGTTGTTGTTGTGGTAGTAGTAATGTAGAAATAGTAGTGGCAGTGGCAGTGGCAGTATCGGTGGCAGCGGTAGAGGTAGTGGTAGTTGTAATCTAAGTGCAGCCAGTATTCATGGTGGCGGGAGTGGTAGTGGGAGTGGGTAGTAGTCGTCGTGGTGGTAGTAGGGGGTAGGAGCGGGAGTAGGAGTAAGATTATAAAGTAGTGGTAGGTGTAATATAATGGTTACACTAAAATGAACAGCAGCGGTGAGAGCCATACCCGGCTTATAGCAAGCATGATGGACTGTGACAAGCGTGCCCGAGATCCGGACAGCTCCCTAAACCCAAAGCCTAACTTGCTGGCTATGAGTTCGGCATGAAAAGGTTTCAACCTTGCACAGAAACTGTCAGTACACGATACTACTAATATCACTGGTCTGTCCTCCCCTGTCCCTACGAAGAGCCAGCACCATACACCCTGAATTCTACCTATTCCCATGCCCTTTCAGTTAAACCTTAAACTTCTAAGCCTCAACATGAAAAACCCAAGTTTACGCCTTAAGCCCTAAACCTTATTATTGACAACCCTCGTCCAGGCGGCGCCACGATTGACTTCTCTCAGGCTTGTCTCGTCGGAAGATTTGTGGTTTCATGCACTTGGTGTGTCGGGTCAGAATAACCAGTGCTGATATTCCCATGCAATCTCAGTATAATATACGTATACGTATGCCACTATAATACGCCCTAGGGCCCTTTTCTAATTGTTAAAATCCCTTACCCCTAATGTATAGGGTTTCGGGATTATGGGTCGGCTCAGGGTTCGTCAGGTTTTTACCGCAGTGTTTAAGGTTTCTATAAAGGGTGTCGATAAACATGTAAGAAATTCTTCGCTTGTTGGGCTCGGAGAAAACTGTAAACGCCAAACCCCAGCCGTATCTGGTGGGTTAGGAGCTCGACCTTCCTGCACGTGTCTCAGGACTCCTGAAACCGAAGTCCGCCACCCCGAGACTACCACAGAACCCTGTGCGGTGCAACCCATCCAGAAGGGGTCCTTCGCGAACAAAGTTCGTGCCTAAATTCGTACCGAGCAACAGGAAATGTCCATGGGTGGCAGCCTTTGCAGGGCATTTGTTACCTTCACCCGATCATCCCACCATGGCAATTTGCACAGCATCATCCCTTTGACGGAAATGATGTGAAGGGAGCACTAGGTTTTGCGATGAGTGCGAATGATGTCATCCGGGATGAGGAGGATGCAGCTTTCATTCATTGAGCTGTGGAACCAAAGTCCAGATGGGCAGGCAATTCTGAGACTGTCAAGCCCCAAGCCTCCAAGTGGCCCAAAGTAGGTACCGTTTAATCGACTTTCGACCCAAAGTAGGTACTACTTGTGTACTTGCAGCCTTAGGGAAAATACAAAACTAAACAATGTAAAGGCGAAGGCTTTGATCTGCGCTTTTCACGTGTTCCACGCCCACACCTCGCACGAAGCAGGGGGCCGGATCGTGTGACGGGAGAACCATTGACAAACCTTAAACCCCAAGCCCTGAAGCCCTCATCCTTCATGTTAAGCCCCAAACCCTACAGCCGACAAGCCCCAAACCGCAACCATGTAAGTCCCAAACCACCCAAAGCCCTACACCCTAAGCCTCTATAGATCCGTCCAAGGATCCCTTTAAGGACCCCCTTGAAGGGACCGTCATTGAAGCGGTCGGAGGCACTCTTCGTGCATCCTGTCATCACGATCCGCGCGACAGCATTCTGGGGCAAGCTGGCCCGAGGGAATCGGGTTCAGGGTTTGGCGTTCCTTTCACATGACCATCCATAAGGGTTCAAAAAGGGCGTAGGGTTCCTTTAAAGGGATCCAGTAGGTTTCGAAAAGGGTTTGAAGTTTCCTTTATAAAGGAACCTATAAATTGTTAGGGTTTCGGGTTTGGGGTGTATTGGGCTTGGGGCTTACAGGGTTTAGGGTTTGGGGCTAAAAAGGATTCGGTTTCAGCTTGTAGGGTTCAGGGTTGGGGGGGTTGAGAGCGTGCAGGATTCAGATAAGCTTTTGGGTTCCGGGTTTAGGGTTTTTTACATCGGGTGTTTGCTTTGGGGGGATCAGGTCGAGAGCTGTTGGGTGTCCTGAGCGGTTTAGGACTTCGCATGCGAGTGGTATACAGTTGTTGGTCACCGTGGGGACACAGCATCCGGCCTGTCATCATAATACATGTACCTCCCCAAACCTCTAAGACTCTAAACCCTAAACCCCTTGCCCTGGACCCAAACCCCCACAATTTGACCAACGACAGCCCCCGAGAAACAATCCTTTGCAATTCAAGCTTTCTACACTGATCTTGTATATCGCACGCCCTAAACTCTAAACTCTAGGGAACCGCCGAATCCGTGAGTAAACCATACGTAAGAGCCCTTACCTGGCTTCATTTAATGTTTGGGGTGCAGGGCCTGGGGCTTTGAGGTTGGGGGCGTGATTGTTCAGGGTTGTGCTTTGGGACTGTGAAAGCAGCGTCTTGGAACCCTAGGCCCTAGACCCCTAAACCCTAAATCCCTAAACCGTGAACACCCAAAGCTCCTAAGCCCTAAACCCCTGGACCGTAAACCCTAAACCCTAAACAGAACCCCAAACCCTACAGCCTACACCCCTGTTTGGATCCCTTCGAACTTCGAAGGAACCCTGGTCGGACCCTTGCAACTGGATGCCTTTTAAGGAGCCCTCAATCCCTGAACCCCTCAATCTTTTGCTCCAGGGACTGAAGGAGAGTCCCTTAAAGGGACCCTTGGGGTTATATAGGGGGCTTTATGAGACTATATAAGGGGTCTATAAGGGTTATATAGGGTTTTAGGATTAGGGGTCCCTTGTAGGGGGTCCCTCCTATTGTCTCTTAATTTGCAGAACTCCTAAGGCGGTGTTTCTCTCATCGTGCCGCCGAATGTTCTGGTGCAGCAGCCACCGGGCAGCAGCTGGTGAGTCGATACGGGGTTTCTGTGGGTTTGGGGAGTTTCGGGTTTTGGGGTTTGGGTTTAGGCTTATGAGATTTTAATCTAGGTTTTTGGGTTGTGGGTTTAGGTTTTGGGGTCACTGCGGTGACTCCTGTATTTGTGCACCTATCGAGTTGCCCATCATGAAGTGCCCCGATTTGGTGGCTCAAGTGCGCGACAGCGAGCTTGCAGCTTTACCTCTTCTTGCGGATTGATCTTGCACCATGTAAGATGGAGCCAGGGCAAGCGGTGCCGCCTCAGGTTTTCCATTCGGGGCGGTGGGCGCAGACGAAGGAGTAAGCGATGCATGCAGCATCGTGCCAAAAAACTCAACTCGAAGATATGCAGCAAATCGGAGCTTTTAAATTCGCTTGAAAAGATAAAGGCAAATCGGGGCCTCTAAACGCTTGTTGCCATCTTTTGCTGTGGTCCAACGTCGAGCTTTGTGGCTTGACTTGGTGTCGGTCTTCGCCACCAAGCACCCCTCCCTCCCGACGTTTTTCAAGAGCAAGAGGAAGGTGTACTCAATCGGAGGCCGAGTCTCTTCAAGACTTGCGCCACTTGGAGGCAACGACAGGAGCTCCCGGACTCCCGGACTGCAATACCCATAGGCCCCTAAGTAGTTCCTTTTTATGGTTTATGAACCTATAAGGTAATCCCAAAAAAGGAACTACCTAGGAGCCTATGGGTACATCTGCTGCACTTGAACGTAGTACAATGATGCTTCAATCTCGGGATCTCCGCTGTTGGCGACTCGCCAACGCCTGCGTGCCAAAGTCGCAGTCTTGTCATACCCTTCGACGCCCCAGCTCATCATCATCATCGTCATCATCATCGTCATGACGGTCACGATCACGATCACCATGATCACCATCATCACCACTGCACGGCAAAACATTGAACGAACATGCTTCGGAAAGCGCATGACTTCATGCATGCAGAACTGGAACCTCCAAATCAAAAGGTGCTGATTCGTTGCAATGCATAAAAAGGACCAAGTGGTCGATGTTGATGCGTGTCAATCGGCAGCTTCATAAAATCGAGATGCTGCGATTCGAAGCAGAGCACTGAAATCGGAAAGCCAATGTCCCGTGGTGTGAAGGTCTGCCACGTATTGGAGGGGCTTTTGCAAGTTACGGTTTTCCCGTGGTTGTTTCTAGGAAGCAACAAGGTCTGCCCACTTCCGGTCTGCACACTTCAACGCAATTATGAGGAGGAGGTGGTGGAGGACGGTGGTGATTACGGTTAAGATGCCGATGTTGATGATGACAGAACTGATAGTGGTTTTGCAATTTTACTATGCCATTGCCAGCAGCAACAGCAAGCAACACTAAACCCCTGAACCCCAACTCCCTACACCCCTCAACCTCTAAACCCTAGTGCCCTAAACCCTCAAACACTAAACGCAAATAAGGCCCTTAGCCCTACTGAGGAATGGTCGGGCCATTCTTGGAGGCTTCGGCGATGGCGGTGGCGTTTACCACAGCAGCCGCTTGGCAGACTTCACGTGATCGCACAGCAAGGAGTCAAGATTTTCGTGCGTTTAGGGTTTCCTGAATTTGGAGTTTAGGGCTGAATGGGTTTGGGGGTTTTGGATATAGGGCTGGGAAGTGTCGGCAAGATGTCGGCAGTTTAGTTGGCATTGATGATAACGTTAATTGATTTGTGTTCAAGGGTTCTGTTGAAAGTTTCCTTGTCTGATGCTTTTAATTTCGGCAGCATGTTGAAGTTTGACATCGTGCATTAAACTACCATATCTTCACCATAGCTCTCATCGCACACGACATATCTAGGAGTTCATGCATAATTTCATGCACCTTGGACACAACCAGGTCATCTGCCACAACGGACCCTTGACCTCACCTTCCTCGCATCTAATGCTGCTCCTGTTGCTCCCGCGAAAAGGCTGCAAACCCATCTGCCCACATAGCTCTCCGCATAGAAGCTTTTGTGGTACCACTTAGTATTAGAGCCTTCAAGGAACCCTTCAAGACCCCCGTCGAGACCCTTGTATTGAACAGTATGGAACCCTTATAGCAACCTGACTTATTAATGTAGCGCGCCTTGTACAACCCCTCAAAAGAGCCCCTTATCAAAACACTGAAAACAACCCTGAACCTGAAGCCTTCAAAACCCAAAACTCTTAGTAAACCCTATAAACCCGAAACTCTAAACCCTCCCTAGACCCCTAAACCCTATGCCCTAAGCCCTATAACCCAAGCAAGCCCCTAAGCCCTCAACCCAGCCCGCCATCCTTCGCTGGCGGATCCAGGCTCCGGCCCTGTCGCCGAAACGGTGTCCAACTCGGGGGTCACGATCAAGGTGGGATGTTAGGGCTTCGAGTTTAAGGGGGTTTGGGGTTTAGGGTTTAGGGAGTTGAAGGTATAAGGGTGGGATTTGAATACTGTTAGGGTTTGGGGTTTGACGCATAGCGGTGGGAGTTCAGTACTCTCTAGGGTTTTAGGGTTCTGGCTGGGATTATATTATACTACTCTTAGTGTTGAGGGTCTGAGGCAGGGTTTAGGGTAGGATGTTCCTGCTCTCTGGTGACTCTTGCGTTTAGGGTAGGCTTTATCTCCTTTAAATTTTAACCGCAAGAATCTTGAGGTGCACCTTTGTAGTCCCAAAGAAGCTAGTCAAGCAAGATGATAGAGGTCTGATATAGGCACTAAACGATTCGCGAAAAACAGTTAAATAGTTGTTTCACCAATGTGTTTATTGCTATAGAGGTCTGAAATTGTCTGAAGACTAATGAATTGGCAGTATTAGTATGCCCCTATGATCGCCCCTCAAGCCTTTTTTCTACCTTGGGCGGTTTACAGTTTGGGGCTTTTTAGGGTTCAGGGTTTCACGTTTCGGATGCTAGTGTTTATAATTAGGTTCTAGGCCATGAGTGCGATTACGTTCTGCGGATGAGGAGGCTGTACAGTGGCGCAGAGCCGCCGGAGCACCAACCCTCTAAACAAAGACTGTAAAGCTTGTTTTGGCACTTACTGCAACTGAAGCAGATCATTGGATCTGTTTTGAATCCCGCGCCACAACCTACAGAAACCCCCCAAAAGAAACGATTCCAAGAAAACAGCAGGCCGTGAAGCAACGGCCCCTGTGCTTTGTGGGTTTCGAGGTATAAGAGCAGTAGCTTTTACACTTTGGTTCTCAGAGGTCCGAGTATAGTGGTCTGGATAATCGCGACACCCACGACCACCACGACCAAGACCAGCACGACCACAACGACGACCGCGAAGACCGTGACGGAGCCGCCAGCTGACCACCACAAGGGAACAAAGACGGGACAAAGACCACAGGAGGCCACCCAGAGACCACCAGGACACCAGCAGGACATGATGCCGAAAATGTTTCCCCAATCTACTGGCGGGATTGATTCACGCCCCTCTTGCTACAAAATCATCTTTCTACTCCCAATGTCAGAATCCCATCGTGTGTACCACACTGCTGGGGGAACTTTGATACCCCGATACAGTCTCTGCACGATGAGCCGCTTGTAATTTGTGCAAGTCTTTTATGTTTTTATGTACAGATGAATGTATCAATACATTTCTACATGTATATACTAATATATGTAAACATTATATATATATATACATATATATATATGTTTATTTTTTTGTATATTTATATACCAGAACCCTATCCAAGCTTCCTCCTATTCGCCTGCAGATCGTGGGCACGGCAGTGATGGGATCTGTCAGCGCCATGGTGAACCGCAAGGTCGCATTCGGGGGCCAGGAGTTTAGGCTTACCTCTGGGGGGTTGGATGTTCGGAGCATTGGGGCTGTGGGGTTCGGCCCCTGCCACCGAACCTATGCGCCGTGAAACTTGGGGTATTAGGGCGCATCTGTAGGCCTGAATACGATGGTGTCCCTCCAAACCTACAGACCATGGCTCTACTACCCGAAACGGTCGAACCCCAAGCACCTTCAGCATCAGCATCATGACTGCTGTGGCGGCTGCCTTACCAAAGCACCATCATCCGTAGCATGGGGCATGTTATGTTGTTGCCGTCGTGTTTGTGATTATGGTTGTGGCAGTGGCTAGCGTGGGTGCTGGTGCTTGTTGCTTGTGCTGGTGCCTGTGGTGGTGGTGGTGGTGGTGGTGGTGGTGGTGGTGGCGGTGGGGGTGGTGGCGGTGGCGGTGGCGGCGGCGACGGTGATTTATATAGTAATATGATACTATACTCTTGCCATTCCTATACAATTATACAAACCTCGAGGTATGCACGAGACTCAAGAGACAATCCGAAATCGCAAACCGCTGCTTGGTGCAAGAGGCACGTCCTGCGGAGCTTTTGACCCCAGAGGAGGCCTGCCGGAAGATTTCATTCTTGAGGGTTGAGAGTTTCAGAGGACTCTTCGGGGTTTGGGGCACTTTCAGGAGGGTTTTCAGAACCGTCAGGGTTCAGTTCGATTGTCTATTTACAGTCTGTCGCTTGCGTTGAGCTGAGGCATCGATTGGTGATGTCCGCTTGCTGGCTTCTCTATCTTTTCTCCGACATGTGAGGTGAACCATGCGCTCCACTATATCGATCAAGGGCCGCCCTTCAGTTCGAAACCCTGAACTGTACGGTGTCGCAATACCGTATAATAGAATGTAAGATTAGGTTCGATACGACAGCATAATCTTAGGCAATTTTTCAGAGTAGAATATCATGTCATACCGCATAGTTTAATGAGACCAGATAAGCTCCCTTTATTAGACCTTAAACCCTAAATGTATAATAAGGTATACCCGAAACCCCAACCCCAGCCTGCAAGATCAGTCTCTCTTGGAGATCGAAGCTTATAGGAAGCACTAGATGAAAACAGGAGAGCTTCAAACACGCTATGATGTCTAAACCCTAAGTATCTAAACCCTAATTGCGTCTAAACCCAAGTTACCTAAACCCTACTGTTCGAAGCCCTATAAGTATGGAAGCCCCGATTATCTAAACCCGAACTATCCAAACCCTTGGTATCCAAACCTACGTGTCCATGTCCTAACTATCTAGAACCTAATCATCTAAGCCTTACTCAACCAAACCCGAGTCGTTTAAAGCCTACTTATCTAAACCCTTCTGGTATCACGCTCTGGCATCTTCCACCTGAACCCGAATCGCTTGGCCTTCGTATGAGTAACTGATGACTATTACTAGTATACTTAGCACTATGGTTTCTATTGTTATGTCTAGTCTTATGGTTATTATTGTTATTACTATGATCATTACTACTGCCAATATTTCTTAGTACCTTTATTACAATTAACGCTACATGTTCTGACATTTTTAATCTGGCTTTCCTAAACCCTAAACCCTAAAGCCCCTAAACCCCCCTAAACCCTAAAGCCCCTAAACCCTAAACCCTACAGCCCCTAAACCCTAAACAACCCCTAAACCCTAAAGCCCCCAAACCCTAAACCCTAAAGCCCCCTACACCCTAAACCCTGAAGCCGCCTAAACCCTAAACGCTAAAGCCCCTCAACCCTAAATCAAACCCTAAAGCCCCTAAACCCTAAGCCTCTACAGCCCCTAAAGCCCGAAACCGAAAGGCAGCTGCAAAGATGCAAGAGGCCCCAGAGCCCTCTACCACACGGCAGGAGCCACTGTGGAAGGGCCTTCCGGGTTGAAGTTTGGTGGTTTTGGTGTTTAGGGTTTGTCTTAAAGTTTAGGGGTTTAGGGTTTAGGGTTTGTCGTGAAAGTTTAGTTGTTTAGGGTTTAGGGTGTGTCTTAAAGTTAGTGGTTTAGGGCTTGCCTTAAAATTTAGGGTTTAGGCTTTCAGTCCAAGTTTTCTGAATGCTTCTTCGGAGTGCAACCAAACCGCTCCTTGGCCTGAAGCCTAGTACTGGGCCAGTTCTATAAGTAGCAAAGGTTTAGGCTGGGTACTGCCAAAGAGCATTCAGAATCCAGTGTTATATGGCCCTTAATATGAACCCTAAACCCTAAAACCCTGAAGCCCTAAACCCCAAGCCCTAATATATTAAAGAGAGGGTGGGGGCAGTACTCCAGATTTCAGGTTCAGGGTTGTGTGGGAGAGACTACCAGGCAGCACAGTCCGGCCCTATGGTTCCTCCTAGAAGGGCTCCTTCATATAGGGGTCTGCGTCATGAATTACTAGTAGCAGGATTTTTTCTGGTGCTCCCTAGTTTGAGGATAGTTTATACTGAAAGCCTATTCTAAGTCCAAAGGCCCTCATTTTACGCCCTAGGCACTAAACACACTTGAGGGCTCTGTGCCCAAAGTTCCGATGCCAGGACTGTGACTGTGACATGGCGGACTCAAAAGCTAGGTTGAAGGTTTCAGGGCTTCGGGAGTCACAGGTTTAGAAGCCGCATAAGGTATTCTGCCTTGTTAAAGCCTTATAGAAACCCCTTATCAAAGGCCCCTACAAACCATCAACCACTCTAAACCCTAAACCCTCTTCAAATCTACAAAACACCCGAAAATCCGAGCAGAGGACATCCGCGAGCAGGTCCTTGGGGATGTCTTTGCTGCTCACGCTGCTGCCGCTCCCCCGGTACCTCCAGCAGTTCAGCAGGCCAGGGGGATTAGGGTTTAGGGGTTTTGGGGTTCTGGGTTTAGGGGCAATCTAGGGGGTTTCAGAATTCAGAGCAGAGGGGTGAGGGGCCTTATCGCTTTTAGGATATCCTGGCTGCATGGCGGAGAACTTTCTGTTTCGAGAGCGGTGGATACGTCTCGCAATTTCTGAAGCTCCCGTCTGTTTAGGTGGGGCGTTTTTTGGAACCAGGGCTACAGTCGGCTTTAGTTCAGGGTGTAGTGTTTTCAGGATTTGGCTTCTCAGGTTTTGGGCCTAAAGTGCCCAAGTGGCACAGCGAAAGGGCTTATACGGACGTGAAGGTACAAAGCCGCTACAGTGGCAAAACACGAAGGGTTGTTTCTATTCGAAGCATCGACGAGTATACACGGACGGCGAAAGGTCATGCAGAGCCCCCCGGACAATGCCAAAGAGTCTCGAAGTCTCCTTGTCCTTTGAAGATATGCCTAAACACTAATCCCTAAAACTCTAAACCCTAAAATCCTAAACCCTAAAACCCTAAACCCTAAACCCCCTAAACCCCCCAAACACCCCAAACCCCCTAAACCCCCTAAACCCTAAACCAACAGTCCCTGGAGCAGCCAGGTTCTGCAGGCGCAAGCCGCGGCGCAGCATGCAGCAGCCCAGCCACAGATGCAGGCTCAGGCTGGGTTTTTTGTAAACGCCAAGCTTCATGCACCATGGGATGCAAGAAGATAGATGGTTTAGGGTTTAGAGTCGATAGACGGATAGATGGGTAAACGGTAAATACATGGACAACTCTGTCTACATAATATCTGCTGCATATGCATATATATATATATATTATATGTACAGATAGATACATAGATAGATAGATGTGTACACATACATATGGACTGGGTCGTGCAGTAGACAGGCTAAGGGACAGGCTTTTCTCTACGCCTTGTAATGAGGAGAGTTTGCTTGCTTGGGTTTGGGGCGGCTTGGCTTGGCTTGCAATCAGCATCAGCTTGGTTTGTGCTTGTCCGGATTCACATCGAGCAGTGCGCATCATCAGCACCAGGTGATATTTATCTTTAGTCCGAAGCTAACCTGGGCAGTGCGCATCATCAGCAGCTTTGTGCCTGTCCGAAGGCAACACGCATCATCAGCATCAGCTGGGTCGTGCTTGTACGGAGGCAACTTTGGTGATACACATCATCAGCATCAGCTGGGTTGTGCTTGTTCGCAGGCAGTCCAGGCAATGCGCATCATCAGCGTCAGCTGGTTCGTGCTAGTGGGCATCATCAGCATCAGCTGGTTTGTGCTTGTTCAAAGGCACCCCGGGCAATGCACCTCATCATCATCATCATCAGCATCAGCTGGTTTTGTGCTTGCCCGGAGGCAAGTCTGGCACTGCGCATCATCAGCATCAGCTGTTTTGTGCTTGTCCGCCGGCAACCCCTGGGCAGTGCGCATCATCAGCATCAGCTGGTTTGTACGTGTCCGAAGCCGACCCGGGCAGAGCGCATCATCAGCATCAGCTGGGTTGTGCTTGTTCGCAGGCAGCCTAGGCATTGCGCATCATCAGCGTTAGCTGGACCGTGCTAGTGGGCATCATCAGCATCAGCTGGTTTGCGCTTGTTCAAAGGCACCCCGGGCACATCGTCCTCATCATCAGCAGCATTACCTGGTTTGTGCTTGCCCGGAGGCAATTCCGGCACGGCGCATCATCAGCATCAGCTGGTTTGTCCTTGTCCGAGAAATACCCAGGCAGTGCGCATCATCAGCATCAGCTGGGTTGTGCTTGTTCGCAGGCAGCCCAGGCAGTGCGCATCAGCAGCATCAGCTGGTTCTTGCTAGTGGGCATCATCAGCATCAGCTGGTTTGTGCTTGTTCAAGGGCACCCCGGGCACATCGTCCTCATCATCATCATCAGCTGGTTTGTACTTGTCCGAAGCAGACCCGGCCACTGCGCATGAATCGGCATCAGCTGGTTTGAGCCTGTCCGAAGGCAAACCGGGCAATGCGCATCATCAGCATCAGCTCGTTTGTGCTCGTCCAACGGCAACCCGGGAGTGCGCATCATCAGCATCACGGGGTTGTGCCTGTCCCGAGCCCTTCGCTCGAAGCCCTGTAGGGCACAAAGTTTTCAGTCCTAGCCCTCTTTAGTGTGTGTCGCAAGCTCCATGTAGGGAAGAATGAGGCCAATCATAAGACCTTGATTTGACTCTCTTCTGGAGACTTCAAACTTCCTGGGCTTCTACATGGTTCGTATCAAAGGATGCTAGAAGTTTCATTTTGAAAGTCAACGCAAAGAAAGACCCTGACAGGCCAAACCTTAAAGGGCGTAATCTGAATCTAACCGTGAGCCCGGAAACCTGTTGCACAAAAATCAGGAGTATCTGAATCATTGCGGTCTTCGTTTGACGGGATCCTACCGAAATGGTGGCAATATCAGGGTCCCTGGCTTGTAAACTCCCGAATACCCTCGCCCTAAACCTAAAGCATGCATCCTTGAAACCCCTCGCACGCTAAACCGAAAGCCCTCGATTCGAGGCCGTCCCGGTCGTCCAGGGCGTTCCCGTCTCCAATGCCAAAGCATAGACAGCCACGCCCCGAGTGTGACAACAACTTTAGTTAAATTGGTTCTGACCTATAAGGGCTGGAACGATTTGTAGAAGTTTTGGATTAGGATATAAGGCTTTAGCATAGGCTTCTCATCTGTTTCTAACTTAAAAAACAGATACAAGGCCGTAGCATAGGTTTTACAGTCTTGGGGCTTGAGGGCTAAGGTCAACAGGTTGGGGGCCTTGGATGTGATGTTCCCTCCAATTGGGGCCCTTTTTCTGGTGCCCCCGAAAAGAGTCCAACTCACAAGATCACTGTTGCACCCAGGATCCAAAAAGAAGGGGGCCCTTAGTAATTTGGGAAGTGGCCACTGGACAAGCTGGTGCCCGTCACTATAGTCTGAGAAGCTCTGTAGTAGGCTTTAATTGCTCGGACCTGAGACCTGAAAACCCCCTGTACTCGAGTTTAGGAAGCCTCTTCATCCTCGTTTCTTCGCAGAAGCCCAGAGGGCCTTCTGAACACAAAATTGTGGTTTATTTTATCTGGGGTCTAAGCAGCTTGAAGGATTCTTTACCAAGGCAACATAGGTTCATCTCAGGTTCGGACGACGGACTGCAGACGTCTCGAAGCATACAGCCGAGACAGGATCATCCCATGCTCCTGAACCTCTAAATAGGGGCTTTTGCTAAGAAGAGCCGGGGGTGTATTGTGGTATACTAACTATACAGCGACTGGAGTGTATGAGGTCTCTAGACGAAACACTCCTGCTGAAATGGAACCCAGCCCTGCGCGGCAGATCATAAACATCCTAGATCTTCTGCTAAGGCCATGGCCTGATCTGAGTGGGACTAATTCATCTTTTGATGGCGGCAGACTTGCCAGATGGTGTATGCTAGAGGACTAGGACAGCAGGGAGCCCAAGAACACTTATACGTACGAAGCGCACCCTGATTTCCCAAACGACAGCTGCGCAGTTAGACGGAAGGAATGTGGTAGTTGACATATTGGAGTGGAGTGTGGCAGGGGTACTGATTGATCCCGATCTCTGACGTAGCTACCCCCCGAAAACCCCTGTAGAACGCTCCAACAACCCCTGACAGAACCCTTTGTAAAACCCTCATGAGACCTTCTAGCACATTTCCAGAACCCTCATAGAAGCTTCACAAAGAGCCCGTGTAGAGACCTTGTAGAACCCCTGCAGAACAACCCCCCCAGAAGAAGAAAGGCTTTTAGAACCCTGCAGAATCTGATTCGAGACATATTCCTAGAAGCCTCGTAGCAGCCGTCTAGAACCCTTTTGCAATCGTCATCTATCGTAGAAGCCTGATAGAATGCACCTAGATCCCTGTTACCATACTTATCGAATCCTTGTAGAGGCATATTCAAGAAGCCTCACTATAAAGCGTAGCCTGGCATGTACAGATTGCTGCTGCTCGTCGGAGCTTTGCCGGGTCAAGGAAGGATGTCGTTGGTCCTTTAATGAGGGCTTACGGTTCAGGGGTTAGGGTTTCGGGTTCAGAGTTTAAGGCTTCTTGGCTGAGATCGAATCAGGGTCAGGTTTGGAGCATAGGCGGCTCAGCCTATAATAGGATCTTACTGCGATTTATGGCTGGGTGTTGGAGAATTCTGTTTGTTTTGGGGTTGTGGGTTTAGGCCGCAGGGCTTTACCAATACCCGGGCTTGGAGCACAGGGCCCTGCTGTGGAAGATTTTCCTCCTTGGGCCAAATGTCAAGAGCTTCGGACAAGCACAAGTCTTGATCATTATGTGACCTACCTCCCCGTAAAGACCGGAGGTGCTTCCGTGAGGTTCAGCCTGCGATTCCTGGCCGTTCGGCAGAGGACCTGGCGGAGGAGAGGTGTGCCGAAGCTGCCATGCAAATCGCGATCTACAGCGCGAGACCTGTGGCAAAAGAGTGAGCTTCAAGTATTCAGGGAGTTTAGTGCTTGAGCCAAAAAGCTGCTTTTTACAGAGGCCTTGTATCCCTCAACAGCGGTATTTCAAGTCGAATAGAGGGTAGTCGGGTGATCTATGTGTGGGTTTACAGTATTCAGGGAGTTTCATGCTTGAGCCAAAAGCTGTTTTTTTTACAGAGGCCTTGCGTCCTTCAACTGCGGTATTTCAAGTCGAAAAGAGGGAAGTCGGATGATCTAGGTGTGGGTTTGCAGGCGTTAGGACTAGATTCACGTTCAAGCTTGGCGCGGAAACCTGACAAAAATCCTTCTGGCAACAGAGCTGGTGATAGCTACCGGCATAGGTGATGGTATTGTTAAACGTTGACATCTGGCAATACTGCTGATGAACACAATCCGGCATTACATCAAACACCCCAAACTCTTGAAATCGTGACTTATTCCTCAAGGGATAAAGCCTAATACCTAATACCCTCAATCTTAAACCCTAAACCCTAAAACCCTACAGCCCTAAACCCTTAAACCCCTAAATCCCTACTAAAACCCTAAAAACCCTAAACCCTAAACTCATCGTACTGTGGGAGGTGGCGCTCTAAGTTGCAGCAGGAAGGATTCCAGGATTGTTCAAGAAGAAGGGCTGAGTTGGTAGCCTTTCACCTTTTGGGTTTAGGGTTTAGGGGTTTAGGGTTTAGGGGTTTAGGGTTTAGGAGTTTAGGGTTTAGGGGTTTTGGGGTTTCATATCGTTTTCATACAATCCTACCAGGTCCTACCATACTATAATTGAACAGCTTGACCTTTCTTGGGCTAGGGCACTCGGCCCCTAAGTAAGTACTAGTCTTTTTTTGAGAGGATACCGTATGCCATATTCTAGGTGTTGATCTATACTTAACAAATATGCAGCTTCAGGGGGCTTTAAAATGCTGCAAGCTTGAAGCTTCAGGTGGTGGTCGTCTAACCTTATCAATAGCACCAACAAAGCTGCCATTTTGGTTAGGATCCTCCGTGGAACGAGCCTTTTGAATACACACAATGTCTGGAGCCAAGAGGTAAGTTCAGTTCAGGTGGTACGGCCTTTGCCCGAGCGTGCTGCGTCCGCCACCGGCTAAAAGTCTACGTCTCACCTCCCCGGAAAGAAGCTTAAGTGCTTCAAAGGGGGTCTTGGCAGTTGTGTAAAGGGCTGACCCACACAGAGATCCTAGCACTCTTCTTGTCGAGACACGTCGATCACAGGTCTCGTCCAGCTGTCAAGCATGTCGCTACGGTCGCTGTTTTCGAAATCGGACCTCATCAGGCTTCGAGGCTGTGGATGTATATTTCTGGTTCCAAGAGGCTTTGGGGAGTGAGTGCATCGGGGCCAAAAACAAGTGCCGGAAAAGTGTCCATCCGAATAGAGCTGCTCCGGCATTGTTGGCGCGATGAGTGTTGCCAGGGGCCCAGCCCAGAAACTGTGTGTGCTTGAAACGCGAACATGATGGCCTTAGTAGTTTGCACATGGTTTTGCGGGATGCTCTAGCATAAGTACTGTAGTTTCAGGAACCCTAAAACAAAATTTGGACCCCTCTAGTGCTTAGTCCTAGTCTTTAGTTTTCAGCCCTACGTCCAACAGTCGTTACAGCTCATCAGGGTCGCCAGGGATTTTAATCCACGAGGGGGTCAGAGTTCAGAGATGCATCCCAATGCACGTAGAGGGCCCTTGAACAGGGGCCCCGGAAACAAAGCCAAAATCAAGCATCGCATCTCATTCGCCGTAAATTTGGGGCTCTTACATTCAGAATATAGGATGCCGAGGTTGAGCTGCTTTTTGGGGGAGACCGTTTGATTGCAACCTCTAACGGATTCGACCCCCCCCCCTTCCAAAACCGCACGTCGAATACCCTAAAACCTAAAGCCCTAAACCCCTAAACCCTTAACCCTTAACCCCTAAACCCTTATACAGGCTTTCCGGCCGCGAGAGGGAGATCTGGCCTGAACCTGCCAAAGCCCCATTTGGAAGCCGGGTTTTAATACAAAAAGGCAGACTGAAATGATGTCGGAAATCTTGCCTTCAGCCTGAAGTCTGCAAGTCTTCAACTGCCAAGGCCAAATCCCAAAGGTTTCCAATTCCCGGATTTTTAGCATTCCTCACCCCTCCTCTCAAACTCCAAGAAACCCCACGGCCGAAAGCCTTAGCCCTGAGGAAGAGCATGGAGGTGAGACTCTGAGAGGGAGCCGGTTTAGGATTTAGGGTCTTAGGGTTTTGGGTTTAGGGTTTCATAAGCAGAACTTTGGCACGTCGCCATCCATCCGTCGCTCGCCGGGCGACAGCTCTTTGTCCGACTCTTCTTGGAACAAGATGCCGCGACAAAGAGGCATGTACTCACGGAAGGCATGTGCGTGGGACGACTTCCACTACAAGCTCGTCTGGACAACGACCAACCCAATCTTCAACCCTGAAGTCATACAACGAGGGCCGAACCACACACTGAAACAAGACCCAAAGCCCCAAAGCCTGCACACTTAACCTTAAAGCCTTAGAGCCCCTACCCTGAAACATCAAGTTTCGCCTTAGGTCGAGGGATGTGATCTCCCTGCCGGCGCAGCTGGTGGGGAGGAGCTTCGGCCGCCCCTTTCGTGTTGCGGGAGGTCCTCAGACCCTAAACCCTAAGACCCCAAACCCTAAACCCCTAAAGCCTAAAAGCCTAAGACCCTAAGCCGTGAACCCTAAAGCCTAAACCCTGAAATCTAGGATTTTGCCCCTTGCCCTAAACCCTCGAGTGACGCTAGGTCCCTAAACACTAGCCCGAAACACCATTAGGGTTTAAGGTTTAGGGTTTAGGGTTTGCGATACGGTATTTTGGAGGGTCTCGGGCGAATCTGCCCTTGCATGATCGTGCACCCTCAACACCCGTCAGATCAAGAAAACTCTTGTTGCGAGATGCCCTGATGTGCTGATTGACACCTGACGTATCGCACAAGCAAAATGAGCATAATGAGCTCTTCAAGCAGGGCACAGGAACCGAAGTCTATCCATCATTAATCATTAGCATGCGTATCCATGTTTGTGGGCATTGTCGCCGGTATTGCTGCGTTCTCTGTCGTTACCATATTCACACACTAGCTACAACTCGGTCGAAAGCTAGTTCTTCCCTTCGGGTATGCGGGTAATGCATGAGTGTAATATTGCAGACTACATTATACTATAATAGACTGCAGTATGCTAAATTATACAACACTACACTATCTGATATATACTATAATATGCTACACCATACGATACTGTATTAAGACTGTGTTCGAAGCCCTCAATAACTGGCAAGCCCATGGAGCACAAGGCATTGGGTTTAGGTGTTCAAGGTTTTAGGGTCAGGACTTCTAGTATTGCAGTCGGAGTCCGAGCTCTTGAGGGTTTTGAAGCTCGTGTTAACACATCATAGTTTCTTATGGTATACTCTAGGATATAATAGCAAACTCTATACATATATATATATATGTTGATATGTATTTACTTATGTTTATTTACTACAGCATGTGCGGTTTAGGTTTTGGGGTTTGTGTGGAGGGTTCAGGGTTCAGGGCCGAAGACCCGTTCGACCTCAGCCCTGGGCCTAGGGCTCAAACTCCGGAAACAAAACAAGGGACATCCCAAGCTCGATCGAACACGAAATCCAGGCCAAAGCCAGCCTAAACCCTGTACCGAAAATAAAGGGTTTAGGGTTTAGGGTTACTTGGCCCTAATTATCCAGAATCCAGCTCCCTGCAGCCCCCGAAGACTAAGCTTCTCACGTCCTGGACCCTACAGCTTAAGCCCTGCACTGTCAAAGTCTCGGCGTCCTCCAAAGATTCAGGGTTCGGGCAGGTTTGTAACCGTGCCCCAGTGGAAATCCCAGGAGCACTTTCTCATGTCCACCGGCTTGTCAAGGCCTAAGAGGGCCCTAGAAGCCTTGAGCCCTGGCCCCAAAACCCTAAGCCTTAAACCCCTGCGTTCAGACCAGTTGGGTTGTATGGTCGGCTATCAGTTCAGGGCGTCGGGCTTGAGGCTTTGAGTGATTTTGGGGTCGAACTACTTGCAAAAAGAATAACCTCTCTTAGTCTTACGACCCCTATAGAACTGTAATTTTGCATGTCCCAAGACCCCTTTCTAACGAAAACGCCCCCAAGATTAATCCGGGCTGAGCAATAAGGCACCGTTGTAAGGCCTTTACAAATCTGCTATCATTGGTTACTGGTTGTTCAGGGCCCTTAATCTGCAAAGGGTTGTGCATCAGTGCTCTTCTGGCTCATAGGGTTTAGAGCTCGGGCGCCGAATCGCTTGGGTAAGCTCGTTCATCAGACGGTTGGCGCCATGTAGTCTGCTGAACATGGGTAAGTCTGGTTTGGAAGGGTAGCATGTACTTGCACGAATAAGGGATATATAGTTGCTATCTACATACGTATGTGAATATACATGTAAAGTCAGTAAAGTCGACTGTTAATACATGTCGATATTGACTGACGGCAGTGAGGTAGTTTGGATGTATCTATGGCTGTCCTCCTCTTGTGTGCCTTAGCTGGTGTGCTGCTGCGCTGCACACACACACAGAACCACCGTCATTCAAGGCGTATACGCCGTGGCTGTCGGATTTCACATGGTCATGACGATTTCCAATGAGCATGAAGGCCATGGCGTTCGCAGTGACTGCGAGGTTTACGGCTTAGGATTTGTGTTTCTTTTGTCCCTCATCTACGACTTGAGCTTGCACAATTTAATGACTTCCCCGATGTTGGAGTCGTCGGAAATTCTGATGCGGTTGCTGTTGTGCCTGCCTGCCTGCCTGCCTGCCCACCTGATGGACTGACTGGATGACTGACTGCTGCAAGCTGGTTTGGGATCTGGGATGTCGCGCTTAGGGCGCGCAGCCTGCGGATTAGTGTTGGGCTGCGCCTTATGAAAATTCGCATGTACTCATGGCACTGCTTCTAGAATGCTTGTAAGTCAGTTTCAACGGAACCCGGTCCGGCCTGAATTCTGACTGTAGAGGCTGGACTGGAGAGTGATATACGTTATCCGATCATTACCCCTTTTGTCTGGTCTTATGAATAGTACGAAGATGCACCGCAACTCCGAGTCTCACGATAGATCACAAATCCCCACAGCAGTTTAGGTCGCCATCTTCACTGCTGACACAGCTTCAGGCCTGCTTCTTCTCTGCAACAGATAGCTAGGTTGTTTCAGACTGATGAACACGACTTGTCATCGCAACCAGCAGTCATGGAGATGAATGACGTGAGGATCAAATTTAAAAAAGGCCATGTAGTCATGCATCTGGAGTGTCGTACGGGAACTCTTCATGGCACGTCACTGGTGGTTGCAGCTGATAGAAATAGAAAGGCATAGGCAAAAAGAAGCGCGAAACTTTCCCTCAACAACCTTAAACCCCTAAACTGGCCCTAAACCCTTAAACCCCTAAACTGGCCCTAAACCCTAAAAACCCTTAAACCCTAAACCCTAAAAGCCCCAAATTCAAACCGAAAGCCCCGAAGCTTCAAGTCCCCACGCCCGAAGTTCCGGCACCTCACATCCGAGCTCCGACAGTTCTCTACAGCTCCTCTGGTTTAGGGCCTCAGGGTTAAGGGTGTTTAGGGTTTAGGGTTAATTTAAGGGTTTAGGGTTTAGTGTTTAGGGGTTAAGAGTTTATGGTTTAGGGTTCAGGGCTGAGGGTAGGGCCTGAACCAGACCGAGTCTGTTGCAATAATCTTCCATCCTGATGTTGGCCGTGAAGTCAAGAAAGTTTCTGTGCAAGCAGGCTTCACATACGAACTGGCGGAGAGTAAGATGCGTCCAACATTTAGGATCACGGAAGGTCCTTGGTCTCAGGGTGTCAACTTCCCTGCTGCGGGTGCATCGTGGGAGCCGCGAATAGCAGGAAATTTCACCCACACCCCGACGAGTAGAACGCAAAAAGTCCACTCCCCTCAATCCAAACGTTCTTGTACCACCCATTATGGAGGCCCCGATGAGTATAGCATGCCCCACGATGTCCGTTTATTGCGACAAGCATATGCAAAGCCACTGGCAAGCGACGCTTACATGTAGGTTCCAAGGTAGTCGCATGCATGGTCATTCTTAAGCCGCCATCGACTAAACCCGATGCCTGAACCGTCGGTTCAATTCCGTAAACCCGAAGCCCCTAAACCCTAAACCCTAAGCCCCAAACCCTAAACCCTAGCCGTTTGAACTGACCCCCCCCCTGCTTTCCTGAGCACTTCCCTTTGAGGGACTCAGCTTCA
>CAJNJA010077986.1:0-21288 GCA_905231915.1 Symbiodinium necroappetens
AGCGCCGTTCGGCGTGCAGGTTCTGATCCAACGGCCGGCGCCGGGTGCGCACATCAGCACCGCCCGGCGCACACAGCCCCACCAAGCGCCGGCTCACCAGACCACTCAGAAGAGCACGCCAGTAGATCAGCCGCCGCCCCATCCACCGCGTAGAGCAAGTCGTCGACCGCCTTCGCAAGGATGTGCATGATGGGCGACGCCGGGATGTGGACCCTCGTCCAACCTTCCCGTCGGGCCCTGCCAAAATCATCCCTGGACACAGCATCGGCCACATTCGCCTTGGACGGGACCCGTCGAAAGTCGACCATCGTCCCCTGCCTCGCCGCCAAGGCCCAAAAGGCAGCCAGCATGCCATTCATCGCCGGGTCTTTCCCATACCCTTTGGACAGCGCCGCCTGGCCCGCCGTGTTGTCGATGAACGCGGTCACGGCGCCGGGCAGGTGCGTGGCAAAGGCCGCTAGCGCCGCCACCTGGGCAAACACCTCGAGCATATAGATAAATGCTCGTCGGGATTCGAATTTCCGTAGAAACCAGGGCGGGACTACGCCGTGGTCGTAGAACACCACCCCGCCGAGGCGCAGCACAAAACCCCAACCGTTGCTGGCCCGCTTGGGTGCGGCCGCCGACGCAGTCGTCGGGACATGGCCGGCCTTGTGTCGCTGTTCGCCGTCCAGAAAGAAGGCGTCCGCATAGAGCACCGCCGTGTCCATGTCGTCGGGGCTGAACGGGATGAAGCGGGGGCGGATCGTCGGCAGGATCTTCTCGAGGGAGCGCAGCGCCGCCCTCAGCCCTCCGGACAGGCCATCGTTGGAGTGGGCCGCCGTGTCCGCCGCTCTCGCGTACACTGCCTTGATGGGGGCCTTGCCGACCCCGCCGAAGACCGCCTGGGTGAGGAATGAGAGGCGACCCGCCAACTTGTGCGCCTCGTCGGGCTTCATGGCGTCGGTCTGGAGCGCCTGCGTGATCTGGGCCATGATGCGCCGCACTCTCTCCGGGGTGGGGCTGAGGGTGACCCCCCGCCGCGAGATCTCGAAGAGGACGCCTTGGACGATGTGCTGGGCCGCCGCCGGCTGGGACTTGGAGACCTTGATGCGGAAGCCCAGCGCCGCGAACAGCTGCTCGAACGCCTCCATCGCCGACTGGCCCAGCTCCTCAAACTCGAGGCCATTAAAGTCATCCACGTAGTGGCCCGTCGGCAGGAGCAGCAGGCCGCGCAGCAGCTGTTGGAGCGCATCCCCGCCGCGATTAAAATTCCACACAGACGCCGTAGCGCCGAAATTCATCGCGAGGTGATACCAAAAGGTCATCCCCGCCGCGGTGGGGAGGAATGTGCCGCAGTGCGCCGGGCAGCGTACAGGCCATTGCCTGTACGCGTTGAGGAGGTCGTGGCCGAAGATCAGGACCACGCCGTCGCCCGCCATGCGCCGAGCCAGATCCACAAAGCTCCCCAGGAAATGGTGTGTGGGGACGTCGTCCGCCGCCACCGTCGAGTTGTGGCCGGAGCGACGCCAGTCCTCGCCCCGTCGAATCTTGATGTTCCCGTGTTCGTCGATCTGGACAATGGCGAAGGACGCCGCCAGGAACACCTCGCCAGGCGGGGGCTCCACCAGGTGTGCCACCCCGTCGCGCCACGGCAACGCCACCGCCCGCGCCTTCAGCCACGTCGGTGCCCTGGTGGGCCCAACCACGCGCCCCAACTTGACCTCGTCGATGAGCTCCTGCAGCAATGTCTCGGTGCTCGCCGACCCTGGCTGTCGCGACGCGCTGCCTCACATAGTCCGCGTTAACCCGTCGTAGCTCCTCCATGGACGCCGGGTGCTTATAGCGGTCGTCGGTCCGCTTTTTCCAGCCCGGGCCCGAGTTAAGGGCGCCGAGCATGTTGAAGCCGTGGGTGAGGTCGTCGGTGAGGTTCCCGAGGTCGGGGTAGTTGAGGCGTCGGAGGAGCTCCAGCAGGACAGGAATCTGCGTCACCGCCGGCTTGTCCGGTGTGGAGTAGGTGGCCTTGACCGCCGCCGAGCGCTGGGACATCCATTCCGTCGTCTGCTCGGCCAGGTCGTCGATCAGATCCCTGACCTCCCGGATCACCTCGCGCCTGATCCTGGCCAAGTCGTGGCGCCATCGTCGTCGGATGTCCAGGGCCTCCTCCCAAGCCGGCTCCAGCCGCGGTCGGGCTTGGAAGGGATGCGGTATGACCGCCGAGGCTCTCCAGTGGGCCTCCTCGTCGAGGTCCACCATGGGGTCCCGGGTGTCCTCCCCCGGCGCCGGTCCCATGACCGGGCCGCCGAACTGCCACAACGAGGTGACCCATGAGATCGTCGAGCAGGGTGGCTCGCCTTGTGGTCTGGCGTCGGAGGTCTGGAACGCCGTGGCCACCAACAGTATCAGCAGCAGGCGCCGCGCCACGCCCCAGTGCCACCCATTTCCAATGAGTCGGTGGCGGGTGCGGTCGTCGAGCGGAGCTTCGCCCGGCCCCCACGTGAAGTCCGCCGGCATGTGGTGCAGCTGTTCCTTGACCCGTGGGGGCGGGATCTGCAACTTCCCGTCGGAGCTCACCACCATCGCCTCCTTCACGTAGTGCCAAGGTGCGAACTGGCGCCGATCCGCCGACCACCGTTGTTGTGCGTCGGACGGGATCTTGCCCCTGCAGCCTTTGGGCGCCGCCCTGCCGTTCTCATCGAGCGCCGGGGTGGTGAAGCAGGGTAGGCGCCGACGGCCCGACAAGACGGAGTCGTCGAAGGTGAGGTCCCCCATGTCCAGTGCCTCCACCGGCCGTCGCGCTTCCTCCACCCGGTCCAGCGTCATCCGCGCCCAGTCCGTCGAGAGCCACCAGAGGCGTGGCCGCCCAACCCAGCCAAAGTCAGCCGCGTCGGCCCACAGCGGCGCCGCGCCCAGGGCTTCAGTGATCTTCTTGGCGTCGGCGGTCGCCATCTCGACGTTCTCGAAGATGAAGCCGAAGCGCCGCGGTGCCACCAGCCGTCGGACCTCGGACATGAACTCCACCGTCTGAAGGAACAGCCCGCCGCGGTCGCCGTTGTGTCCCGGCCCGTCGGTGACGCGGGAGAAGTCTTGGCACGGTGGCGCCGCCGAGAAGATGACGAGGCAGCGGCCCCAGGGGTCGACCCTCTCGATCACGTCGGCCACCTTGGTGGGGTCGTCGTCGTTGAGGGGGCCGTTTGGGCGCCGGGCCGGGTACCCCGTCCTGCGCAGGGGGCACAGACGGGGCCCCGTGCTGTCCCTAGCGTCGGCGCTTCCAGTCGCCGGCGCCATCCGTCTGGCTCTGTTTCCCCCAGCCGCCGGAGCCCTGCTCGGACCACTGGTTCTGTCGTTTGGCGCCGCCCCACTGGTTCCAATCCTTCTGTTGGTATCCGCCGCGGCCGCCGTGGTCCTTCCATGAGCCTGCGTCCTCACGGCCGCCGCCCTTAGTCTGCCGATGACATGTTCGTTCCAAGCGCCGGTGTCCTTCATGATGCGGTCCGTCGCCTCGCCAAATGTGAGGCCCCGCCGCATATCGGCGCAGAGTTTCCACATCGAGTCTGCCCAATAACTCTGCACCGCCGGTATGGACGCCTGCTTCGAGCGGGCCCGCTCGATGAACCAGTTCGCGAACCGGTCAATCCGTCGCTCCTCGTCGAAGCCACAGATGATCCACGCCCAGCGGGAGGCCTCGATCCCGTCGATGGTGAGCATGATCCCCTTGGGCGTCCACTCGTCGGTGTCCTCCGTGACCAGGTTCCCGTCGACGAGCTTGATGGCCTTGGCGCCGGAAGAGGAAGAAGACCTCCCCGCCGCCATGGTGTTAAGGTCCATGCCCGCCGTCCACGTGCGCCTGGCCACGATCTCGCCGAGGCCCAAGGGCTTGTACTCCTTGGTCTTGGTGTGCTCGTGCCAGAGCCGCGCCAGCACGTCCTCCGCGCCGAGGAGCTTCTCGGTCGGGAAGACGCGCTTGACGCCGTCCACGGTCTTGTCCTCGTACGCCTGGACCTGCGCCGACCACTGTGCAAAGTGCTTGGGTGGACGGTCGTCGGGCGATGTGGCTGCCGGGGCCGGCGCAGGGGGCGCCGCCGGCGCCGGTAGCATCCCAGGTGGCAGCGTCGGGGGTGTCGAGGTCGCCGCTCTCCACTGGCGTTGGGCCTCCGTGAACAAGTGAACCATCACCGCCTTCGCCACGTCCTCGCTGCCAGCCGCGGCCTTGTGCTCCGCGCCGGCCACGGTGACGCCGGAGAGGAAGGGCTGCACCACCTTGGCCACGAACGCCGCGGAGTCTTCTGCAATCAAGGCCAGGGTCGGCGTCGAAGCGATGCCCTTCGCCGCCAGGTAAGCCCGAACCGGAGGAGCCGCGCCGGCCGTGGTGAGGAGGTTCTCCAAGGTCTCCATCGCCGCGGCCACCGTCGGTATGACCGCTCCGCCTGCACCGGCCATGGGCGCTGGCCGAGGATAAAGGGGGGGGGGGCTATGACCGGAGACAGTGCCTAAAAACTGCGTCGTCAGGCTTCCGAGCGCGAACCGGAGCACAAGCGTCGAGGGATTCAGGGTCAGATCTTTGAGCTATGCCCGCCGTGCAGGTCTCAGTCACTATCCGACGTCGAGCCCCCCCCGGAGGAAGATGAGGAGGAGCCGTCGTCTGAGGAGCCTACCACTTCGGCCGCGTCGAGGGCCACTACCGGAAAGCACCTCTGACATCGCCGGGGTTCCGGGGCTCCGCCGACAGTCTAAAGAACTGGCGGAGGCCGTAGGGCCAGCCGCACCTCGCCGCCCACTCGTGTCGCTCCAAGCCCGCCTCGTCGGGACCAGGGAGGTGGACCACCTTGGTGCGGGAGTTCATGATGTAGACCGTCGGGGCTTCGCCGACGACATTGGCCACGGCCTCGGCTCGGAGGGGCGCCGGCACGAAGGCCACGCCGGCCAGCCCGTCCTCTTCCGACTGAGGGTGGGGGGGGGCGACCACCTCCCAGCTGCTCTCCCTGTCCACGTCGGCGATCGCCGGGGCCTGGGGGGCTGCTGGCTGCGCCTTCGCGGTCGGCTGGTCTACCGGCGTCGTGGCCAGGGCCTGTGCCGGGACCGCCGCCGCCGCATATGTCAGTGGGGCCGCCTGGGTGTAGCGTTCCACCGCCGAGCTCGACCACCGTCCCAGCAGCTGAATGACTGCCACAGCGACTCCTCTCGCCGCCAAGAACGTGGCGCCTGCCACCCTCGCCGAGTGCCCCCCGAATATCGGCAGGGACCGGCCGTCGGGTGTGGTGTGATGCGTCTCCACGCCGGCCGTGCCGAGGACCAGGCCGAACATTTCCACCGACGCCGCCTTGGTCCTGAGCTCCGTGGTCGTAGTCGGGAATAGCGCCGACTCCGGTTCCCGGGCGGCGCCGAAGTTGAGGCGTGCCAGGTGGCGTCGGGCTGCGCAGGCAGGGCACAGAGGGTGGATCGCCGCCGTGCAGACGCACCTCAGCGAGCGTCGCGTCAGCTCCTTCTGTCCCCCCTGCGCCGTCTTGTGGAGCGGGAGGTCCAGCGAGACCCCTCCGCCGAACACCGCGGCCGAGAGCGTGATGTCTCGGACCCGGGCGCCGGCCATCTCCGACTCCCGGAGCATGAACCAGGAAGCCACGATCACCACGTCGACGGCATGGTGGGGCCGTCGGCAATCCAAGGGGCCGTCGGCCGGCCCGAACCTGACCACCGCGGCCAGCACGCCGAGATCAAAGGCCTGCTTGAGCCTGGTCCCGGGCATGCCCCTCACCGCCGCTTTGGCAAGGCGCCGAGCCTCCTTTCTCATGCCCGTTGGCACCTCGGTCTGCAGCACATGCTCCTGGTGCCACAGGACCGCGTCGATGTAGAGCTGGGCGGAGCGGTAGCTCCCCTCCCGGAGGCACGCCGCCAGGACTTTCAGTTTCCAGGGGGTCAGAGGCCACGGTTCGACGCCGTTGGTCGCCGCGAGCTTGAGCCAGAACTTGATCCTAGAGTCCAGGGCCCGCCTGGTGGACGCCGCCACCACATTGGCCTCGAGCGCGTCCACCGCCTGCTGGATGTTCTGCAGGGCCGCCGCCTGGAGGGACGCCTGGAGGGAAGCCTTCGCCACGGGCCTGCGGTAGGGCAGGTCGGCCCGTCGAGGCACCAATGCCGACGGCGCCGGCCCAGTCAACGTCGGCCGCACCAATTCCAAGATCACCTGCTCGGGGACCCCCGCCGCCGCCAGTGCCGGGCCGGCCGGTCCCACAAGAGCCCGGGAGGTGACGCCGAGCTCGGCGAAGGCCTGCATATGCGCCTGGCCGCCGGCCGCGGCCACCTCGGCCAGGAAGGCAGCGAATGTGCCCGGCTGTGGCGCCGGCGCGTCTTGAGCCATGTCTGCAGTGGTCGCGTCGTCGTCTCGAGCAAAACGGCTGCGGGGGGGGGAGTTTAGGGCAGCACGTCGAGGAAAGCACAACCAAACATGCGAGCACTCGACGTCGGTTCTCCCACTTTTTTTGGCGCCGAAGAGCGTCGGCAGGCTGCTTGGAAGAGTAATGGCGTCCAGCGCCGTGACATGTGCGATGCGTCGACAAACCGTCGAACACCCGCAGATCTTAGAAGCGGGGCCGTCGTGGCAAAGTGCCAAAAGAAGCCTCTCCGCTTCGTCGGGAGGTGCAAGGCTTAGCGCCGACCTCCGCCGACCAGGCCCTCACACAGGGCGCAACGGTGCCCTCTTTTCCCACGCGCGCCGTAGGCGCCGATCATGATGGGCCGGAGGCACCTGCCCTCCCCGTCGCAGCGGTTGTCCTCGCCGCGGGGCTGCTGGCACGGGTGGGCACACCACCCCACCAAGCGCCGCTTTTCCTTGGAGTGCTGCACCGTGATTCGAGCGCCGGCAACTCCCTGGGGCAACCGCCGAATGAAGTAGTAATCGGTCTCGGTCTGTGCCCCCCGCGGCGCCGTCTCAGGCCACTGCGCCGCCTGCTCCTTTTGGCGCACCGCCGCCAGGTCGTCGCAGGCCAAGTGGCGAAGGGAGCTGGGGACAACCTCGTCGAGCGCCGAAGCTCCCCGCCGTTCCATGGACACCTTGTAGGGGTAGTACTCCGCCGGGATGTCCACCTGCTCCGCCGTCCACGGCTCGGTACCACCCCAACGTCGGCTGTCATAGGCGCCGTACTGGCGCCGCTCGTCTTGCGACCGAGCGTCGCGGCGCCATTGCGCCCTTTGGCCCGGCGAGGGTCCCACCGAGCCACGCCGACGCGCCGCGCTCGGTGCCCTCATGTTCCTGCCCCCTGTTCCCTCCGCCGTGACCGGGGGGAAAACTGAGCGCCGCTGCGTCGCGGGCATCTCCCAGGGCTCTGGCCGATCCTCCTCCGGCACCGTCGTCATAGGCCCTGGCGCGGGGACTCCCGCCGACGCCGCTCCCAAGAACTCGCTGGCCGAAGCCGCCGCAGGTGGGTCCACCCTCGGTGACGGAGGCGTCGGAGATCTCGTCGTCGAGGCCGTGGACAGGTTGAAGAAGGGCCGCGGTGGCGGCGCCGGGCCCAGGAAATCCTGCGCCGACGCCGTCGGCTCCAGAGGGGTGTCCAGGAAGGTGTCGGCAACCACCGTCGTGACCGCCGGGATCCCCAGGTCCGGGTCGATGTGCTGATGGTCCGCCGCAGGCGTCGGCTCCGGTGCCATGAGCGTCGTCGGGGGCATGAGTGCCTCTGGTGGTGCCTTCCCCTGCGCCTTGGGTGACGTCGGTCTCGTGGAAGCCGTCGAGGGGGCCACCGCTGCCATCGCCTCGGACTGGACACTGAGCGCCGCCCGGATCTCCTGCATGTTGGGTGGGCGTCGTCCTGCAGTAGACTGCGCCGGGGTGGCCAGACCAGACGCCGAAGCGCTCATCGCCAGTGTGGCGTCGAATGGGTCCGCCCCAGCTGCCAGCCGAGCCGCCGCACGCGCCTGGGCCGCGGGAGTAGCAAAGTAGTCCGCCGGCGTCTCGCCCCCAGTGGTCTGAGCAGGCGTCGGAGGCGCAGAGGGCATGGGCGCCATCGGTGCTGCAGGCGTCGAGGGCGCCGCCGTGGCTCGGGGCGAGGTCGGAGGACGTCGTTGAGGCATGGGCTTCACCGGAACATGTGCTGGCGTCGAGGTCCCCGAGGTAGCCGTCGATGTGGGCGCCGCCTTCCGCGGCAACTGATCCAACGGCGTCACTCGCCACGTCGTGGCTGGGACTTGGGGAGGCGCCTTCATAACGGGACGCCGTGTAGGTGTCGCCGCCTCCGCATCCTCGGGCACCGGTGGGGGGGCCTTCTTTGGCGTCGTGGGTGCCGAGCTAAAGGCCAAGTCAGGAGGAGCCACCCCCACCGTCGATGCTGGCGTCTGGGCCCCAGATGGCATCGTCGATCCACCGCCGACGCCTCCAGCCACCATCGGGGCAAAGTTCTGCACCACCTCTGCTGACGCCGCTGCCTCCGCCGCACCCTCCAGGACCTGGTTGGCGGCCGTCGTGATGTCATTGAGGTCCGCCACCTGGTCCGCCGTCAACAGGCCAACGACCGGCACAATGCCGGTGCGTCGAACGGCCGCCATCGCCGCCACAAGCTGCAAAGCGACCGCCGTCGAGTCAGCCATGACCGTCGAGGCACAGGAGGATGCTATCTGAAAAAGCTGAAGGCGTCGAGCGTCGAGCCAGAGTGCTTAGGCAGCTACGCCGTTTGCGGTTGTTCATGCGCACATGCTGTGCTTCACAACAATCCCAAACCTTGCAGACTACACGTGGGTTGTGACCTGTGAGCCTCCGAAAGCCTGCATAGTTAACAAGCGAAAGAAATGCAGAACAACGGCAGCAAACAAGCGACTGCGCGGCGATCCGTTCTCATTTCTTCTGCCACACAGTTGCGACACTCCTGATGCCATAACAAGTCACGTTGAAACATCCTCGGGTGAGGCCCCATGTGCCTTGTGCTGGCCGCGATTTCTGGAAAGCTTGGAGCAGTCTCGTGACGGGTCTCGTGATATCCCAGGGAGGCGCGGCCATCAGGCGTCTGCCTGATGTTCGTGGCTCAAGCACAGGCCTGGGAGCTTCTCTGGTTTGTGTCATGCCATTCCCGTGATCCACTGCTATCACTGCTGCACTTCTTGGGTTCCATGGCTCTCAAGGCTTTGGGCTGCAGCGGCGGCTGAGACCAAACCCTACACGCTAAAGCTTCACAGAAACCTAAGTGCGAGATCCCTGTGCATTTACAGGGGGGCATCGCTGCTCCTGATGAGCTGGCTCTGGAGGCGTAAACTCTGGCCATGCGATCGGAGGCTCTTACAGCTCACGCAGCCTTTTTTGAAGCTCCCAAGACGGCTTCCTGGGAGGTCCTGGGGCCCGGGTCCGGGCCGTCCAGGCCGTCCACGGCGAAGCACGGCGAAGCTGCAAAACAGAGTCAACCCCTCACAGCAAGAGGAAGGGCTAAGGCAGGCATGGCAGGCCAAGGGCGCAGTGCGCCTGCTGTGCTATGCAGTGCTTAGAAGGCGAAGCCGATGCGATGCTTGCAGAATCTTGCATAACTCATCACTTAAGCCTCGGAGATGGATTGGAGACGAGCACACGGTCGGAGGTGTCATCCAAGTCGCATCTGGCAGGCATGAACATCAACCTGAACCTTGTGACATCTTGCGACCTATGAGCCTTGAAAAGCCGCAGCCCGAGCTCTAAGCTAGTCTTAGCTCTGGCGAAGTGGCTGTCTGAGCTGCGGCTAGGATTCTTCATTGAACCACTGCCAGACGTTGCTTTGGGCCCAGGCAACTCCCAAGCCGGTTAGGAGCCACCAAGAAAGCCATATCACAAGAATGAACCACAGAACAGGAAGCGCCAAGGCTCATCCCGTTGCTGCATGCTGCAGAGGCAGGTGGTTCAGCCTGCGGCTTGCAGAGTTGCAGGGCTCATGAGCGTGACTGACATCGCCAACCCGCAACCTTGTATCACGGCGTAAGCATTTCCAAGCTCCTTCGCTCAAATCGCCACGCTCCTAACTACGTGCGCAGAGTTGGCTTGGGATGCAAACTACAGCTTCGGGCGGCGATCTTCGAAGAGCCCTCAGAGAAATGCCAGTGCTTCAGTGCTTCCCCGTGGGCCCGGAAGCTGAGAAGTGAGCAGGCCACATGCCGAGGACAGGCCGATTTTGCAGAACGCGACTCGAAGTCATGTAAGCTCAGGGCCACCCATGCCAAACGCTTCTGACAGCACAAACGCTGCCTAATCATCAGTTGTTGGGAGACAGAAGCCCATTCGCCAAGTTACTATACATAACTCCCATAGAAGACGTCGAGTTCAACGACCACCGCGTTGCACTCAACTTGAACCGGCACCTCTTTAGTGGTATCTTATGCGGTCGCGGAGTCAAGCCTCTTAGCCCGACATCTGGTTCGTCACTGAGCGCCAGTTCTGGGTACTAAACAGAGAAGCTTACTTCCCTGGCCAGATGCAGCCTGTGCAGACGGCCAGGATTGAAAAACTTGAGCTGCTTGCATTGGAATGCCTCGTGGTTCCCAGGAGGGGATTCGGAACCACCAGACATCTCTACTATGGATTCGTCAGAGTTTGCTCAAGGGCTGCTTTCGGAAACAGCCTGAGAGAGCTGCAAACACAAACCATTCCAAACTGTCGAAGCTATTTCAATGTGCTCTGCCAAGATTCCAAAACCGGGAGGACCAAATTCGTCCTGAGATTAATGTGAAGATTCTTGAGGCCCTTGCAGTGAGAACAAAGAACCTACGCTAACAAACCACCAGCTATTCTAGCAGCAAGATCGTCGGATTCGTGCCGGCCCGAACACCCGTCCCGACATCTGAAGTCCCGAAGGTCATGAAAGTTGCGGGCAGTCAACGGTGATTCCTCAGCCTTGACTTCTTGAAGTTAGGATGATGAAGAGAACATGTACAGCCTAGATGGTCGAACTGGCAACAGGGCTCGGGCGACTTGGGAGCGGAAGCCATAAACCCTACAAAGGTGCCTCCGATTCGTAGGACTTGCACGGCCTAGGCCTGCAGAGGCATTGTCGGGTGGGAGCTGCAAAGAATCGCAAACACGGAACCTGCGTTGAGACCTCAACATCTAGGAAACACATCATGTTCAGACCCTGTTCGGCTCTGCGGACTATAGGATCCCAGTTCTTGACGTGTTCCTTGGCAACAGCATGCCGCCCTTAGAACCCCAGTGCAGAAAGGAAGAAGCACCCGGAAGACGCACATCCACGACGAAAGGAAGAGCACCGACGGAAAGGGCACTGCTGCTTGGAAAGACAGTAGCATTGTAGCCTGCAGAGCACTTTCACGGCTGGATGCCTTAACATGCATTTTGGATAGTCCTTAACACGCAGGAAACAGGTCATGCTCAGACTCTTCTTTTCTACGGACTATTGGACCTGGTGTTTGGCAACAGCATGCCGTCCTTAAAACCGCAGTGCAGAGGCGCAATTTTATGATGACAGGAAGAGCACCGGCGGAAAGGGCGTTGCCGCTTGGAAAGACAGTTGCATTTTCGCCTGCAGAGCACTTTCACAGCACTTGCGTGAGGGGTTGTCCTTAAACAGATCTTGCTCAGACCCTGTTCTGTTCTACGGACTATAGGATCCCCATGCCTTGCCGCTTTCTTGGGCAACCGCATGCTGCATGCCGTTCCCAGAACCCCAGCGCAGAGAGGAGGAAGCACCCAGAAGACGCACGCCCACGACGACAGCAAGAGCACCGACGGAAAGGGCACTGCCGCTTGGAAAGACCATTGCATCCGGTCACTTGAACGCACGGCGTGCACGAACTTGACCACCCCGCATGCCTCGTGAATGCTCAAGGGACTGGTCCGTGGATTGCCTCAATTCCAGAATGGATCCTGTGCACGAGACATGAAAATCCGGCCCTGCCGGAGCATCACACCCAGTCTGATTTGCTGAAGCTTGACGTTGGGATGCCCTAAGTCCCAGTAGAGTTCTACAGAATCCCGGCTGGGCCTTCTGAAGAAACTTAGGGGCTCGTGTCTTTTGAGGCTTAGGAGTGGATGTCTCGGGCTCACTTGCTCAGGAACTCAGGGTTTGGTGGCCGAGGACGGGCCCGACACGAAGAAACTGGCTGGCTCGGCTAGGGTCCTGGGCAGCGCGTCAGGCTTCGGGTGCCTCGGCTCTGTGGCACCGTTACGCCATTGCACGGGCGGTGGGTCAGTGCTGGGAGAGCTGCCATGACATCAGCCTCATCTTGTCAGAGAAGGTGGGAAAGTTGAAACTCTCCCCTAAACCCTAATCACTAAAGGCCCTGAACCACCGTGAACCCAAAGTTCGTCTGGGGCCTCCCGCTTAGCAAGCTTGAGGCTGCATTTCTGGCGAGTCCTCAGGCTGAATTGTTCAAAAGTGTTCAAGAGTCCAGACAGGGTGGGTCCCAGACAGAGAGGGGACGGGGGCTCGACAAGGCCGAAATCACCCTCTAAAGCTGTCCGGAATCGCTCAAGCTGAGTCCCTGCATAGGAGAAACCGGGCATGTATTGAAGCTGAGGCCTGAACCTCTCAAACTTCCTTCAGACAGCACTTCAGACTGCTAAAGCTCAGGTCGGATGGGGTCGAAGCCTGCCGGGTGTCTGAGAAAGGAAGCATACGTCTGTCAGGCCCTGCCCGGCACACGAAGGGGGTCGGGGCTTTGAGGAACCGCGCGACGTTTGCAGATGAACCCTGCAAGGGCTCAGGGTGCAGGTTCCGAGATCTTCGCGACTCAGGATCTGGAGCTTGCGGTTGAGGAAACACTCGCGTGCCTTGAGTAGGCACATATGAGACCATCGCGGAGCACTTGCTCCACCAAGAATTACCAAAAGCACCGAGTTAAGGGAAGACGGCACTGCAACAACACCAGGCATAGGCGCTCAGTTCTAGAAGCTCCAAGATCAGATCTTTCGCCCGGGATGGCATGCGCAAATCTGGGCTGGTGGAGACCCACCCTAGCTCCGTAAAGCTTTTTTAAGGAGGGGACAGCTTTCAGATCTTGCTAGGCATTAGCTTGGAGTTCTCTGGGCTCTGGGGCGCCGGCATGAAACAACAACCTCTCCATCTTCTGAGCCCAATGTAGCGAAACTCTAGCACACAAGGCAAGAGAAAGCTCAAGAGAACCCGTAGTTGAGGAGTGGTTGAGGAGGGCCGAGATCGCAACTTTCACAGGCTATGGATAAAAGCGAAAGCTTCACCTTCTCGTGCTTTCAAGGGCTGTAGAAAAAACGGCGTTTCCTCGCAGGGGCTCTGGCCTTCAGTTGTAGACAATGGCTGGGGTGCTGAAGCAGCCCTCCCGCTATTGCTGCCAGTGGTGCTTCGGTGTTCTTTCTGACTCTACTTGGCGAGACAGAACAGCTCGAACAAAATCGGCTCGCAGATTCCAGGAGTCATCACGGTTCGCAGGACCCTGTGTGCTACAACAGGTCAAAGCGGTCTCGGGGAGATGGCACCGAACAGCCCGCACACCTTTGAAGTCTCGTGACGCAAGATGGAGGAGACCGCAAACTGCGTGGTGGCACACTGAAACAGATCGGAGCTGCACTGCGGGGTCAAGACGTCATGAAGCCCACCTGACAGTTCTCCAATGTTCCTTCGTTTGAAATAGCCAGCTTCTGTACGCATTGATTCTTGCCTGCTTTAGCGGGACTTTCGAAAAGCCCTATTTCTACGTATAGCTGTCCTAGTACAAACCGAAAACAACGGCTGCTTCAAACACCCCTAAACTTGAAACCGTCTATACCCTTCGCCGACCACTTCCGAGCGAAACCCTTAAGGCCGCATCTCTGGCACACCGAAAACGCATGTGTGCACAAAGCTGAGAGCATGCCCTGTGAAAGTGCACAGACGCCATGCAGGCCGTGGAAAGCCGCCCTGCACTCAGACAGGCCTGAAACAGGCAAAAGCAACAGGTCACGGGGGCCCTACCTTCTGGCCTACAGCACTCAGGCTTTGCACACCCCAGTCACATTCACCTGCTGGGAAAATGCATTCCCAGGAAGAGCTCAGACTCCCTGTGTCGTCTCGAGGGTCTTCGACGGCTTACACCCTAACAGTCCTAACATGCAAACACGGGTGCAACACTTCCGGCATGGCCTCCGCCTCGCGAGCGAAGTCCTAGGGGGCTGCGAACTCGCACGCAAGTCGGACAGCTGAGGATTTTCCGACGCCTCACGGGACGCTTGGAGCTAGCGCGCAAGGGTGAAGAAAGCCCAGTCTCCGGCCGCACCCAGAGCAGAGCACCGCATCGGCTGCTCCGAAGAGTTCGTTTGAGATAGGTCACGAAGATTTAGAGCCTGTGGGGCTTCATGATTCATGCCAATTCCGAAGCGCAAGAGAAGCTACGTGGAGAAACGAGGTTGGCACTCGGACGTGGATGCAACGAGAGGCCTTGACTCTGCCGCTGTGGAAGCTCCGTGCACCAAGCAGCGTCTCCAAATCATCGAAGACAGGAAGCCATGTTGAGGCCAGTCACGTGGGCAAACCACACCGGAGACTCCTGAAGCTTCTTTGCCCTCAGAAAACTCCCGTCGCACCTCGAGGAGTTGAGGGCGGAGCCAGGTTCCAAAGCCCACAGCCCAGCCCAGAGCTTAGCCTAACAGGGCCTAGGAGGGTCTGCAAGGCTGAGCCATTTCCGCCGCTGAAGCATGCACCTCATGTCATGTCAAGAGCCAAACCCAGTCTGACGGGCAGCTACCGAAACGCCCAGCTACCGACTGACAGAATTTAGAGTTGCTCCGTGTTTGGCACAACTCAGCCACAAAGCATCCGAGTTCCAGCGTATACGACTTGGCGCAGGGATACGCAGGGCTCTGGCGGCAAGTCTCCTTAGCCTCAAGCCTTGAACAGGCCTTGGCAGAAATATGCTCCATGACACTTTGGATGGCGACGAGGGCTTAAGGCTTCTAGCTTCCGTGATTGATCGTGATTGACATGCAGCCTCCAGCTGTCTTCCACTTCGGTTCCGCCGAATTCCCGACTTGCCTTGGTGCTGTGTGGCCACCGAAATACATTGCACACACAGCATCGTCGTCAAAACGAGCAGCAGGTGCCTTCACGGACGAAACCCAACGATGCACTGTTGGAGCGGTAACCTGGAAGTGGTTTATGTCACCTTGCGCGGATCCCAGAATCTCAAAAGAATCTGGCTCACGGTGAACCACAAGCTACGTTGCGCACACAAGACGGAAGAAATGAGCTTACATGCTGACCGCGCGGTCATTCCGAAACTGAAAGTATCTGAGCCGTTCATGCTGAAGCCCCAAACTCAAAAAAAGAACCTACACGACCCAAGGACACCTGCTGTATTTGCTGGCATCAAGACCACAGCATTGTCGCCGACTGCCTCCATCTCAAACAGATTCATGCCTAGCGCCCAGCAGCACCCCGCAACCCAGCATTCAACGAGCTGCAGGCGATGAGCATCCCACAATGTTGCTGGGCTGCTCTCTCAGAGTCTCAGACCTTCCTCAGGCCTGGTGCCACCAAGCTCTCTGTGCTCTGAGCTGCGAAACCGAAGCAAGTGCATGGGTCTACGTAGTCTTGACATTAAGGACACTCACAAAACATGATGCCTCTATGAATAACCTTCAACTCTGCAGACCTCCACCAGATGTGGCTCACAGACTGGATTCCATCAAGTGGACTGGGCGAGAAGCCTTTCCAACCTGTCTTGGCCGAACACCACCCGGAGTTTCTGCGATGCCCATGCAGTGGGGCGAAATGTTTGCGGTGCATTTCCAAGGGTGCAGCCGGTGTATCTGTAGATGTGATATTGAATTTAGGCCGACGCAGCAGGTGACGGGGCTGCAGCAGGTAGCTGGCAGGTGTCCACTTATGAATGTAGGTTTGGCCCGGCGTTTCTGGAAAGACTGGCTTGGCTCTTCAATCAGGGGGGCAGTGTGACTAGAAGTAAATGGATCAACTTCCACTGTCACTATGTTCGGAGTGAGTGGTTTAGAGATGTCTGTGTTGATTCTCAAGATTCGTACATGATACACACGCGGGCAGAAGCCACTACGATGCCTGAACGCTGCAGTGCGGATGCGACGGAGCAAGCCATTCATCGCTTTCTGTGCTGTTGCCAAACTCTTGAACGACTTGCTCTTGACCTCCGTTTCTGTGTATGTCCACTGTGTGCTCATGGAAGGCGTCCACGTGTGGAGTATGCAGCATGTGTGGCACGCAACCTGCTACGACATCGTTGTGTTTTGGACGCTTCATTGAAACTTACAGCCGGCTGATGCAATGGCCACCCCCAAAAGTTGTGGCCATGAGGATGCCGCAAGGCTGTGACCGCCGTGAAGCTTTCTCCCTCTCGGGAACATTCCAGTGCGGCAAATGCAGGCCAATCCGAGAGTGCAGCCGCCTTGCCAAACAGACGGCAAGAAGCCCGCAGCTGTTCACAACTAAAACATTCTCAGCAGCAACCGGCTGCATGCACAAGCTGGTCGTGCCTTTCGCAATGACACCGGAACCCCAAAGCGAGGAAGGACCTTCTCCACAGGTGAATGGTGCTCTTCTGAAGCGCCATCTCCCTGCGACAATCAGCACAGGGGCTTAGGGCTTAGGGGTTCTCCGTTTAAGGTTTCGCATTTACTGTTTAGGGTTTGGGATTTAGGGTGAACCGTTACAGATGCATTTCTCAGGATTCTGGGTCCTGCTAAGGGTCCCATACTCGGGATCTCTACTCTTTTACTCTAGAATGAAGGGGTCCCCTGTTTTCTAAAACCTCCATGCTTTGCGGCCACCAATCAGCACAAATGCGTTCTTCCCTATTACCATCACAGTGTTCCGAGGTTGCTACTAGCTGCTACTACTCGTGCTAGGGCCTCGCATTGAACAAGGGAGGTCCGGACATTAGCCAAACGGCTTAGGGCGTAGAGACTACATAAAGGACTCTAAACCCCTTACGCCTGAACCCATATGTAAACCCAAACTGCTAAACCCTAAACCCCTAAGTCCTAAACACCTAAGCCCTCAACCACACCTCAAAACTCCTAAACCCTGAGTTCAAGCCCAGAAAAGCCACATGAGCCGACCTGCACGGCAGGCATTGACGAAGGATGGCTGCCATCTCGTTGGAATATCCTGTGGGCTTTAAGCTTTCTCGGTTGCGGGTTTTGGTGGTGTTTAGGGTTTGGGGCAGAAGGCTTTAGGGCTTCGGGATTAGGGTTTGAGGCAGGGCCTAGAGCTTGAAGTTTCATGGTTTAGGGTGGAGGGCTTGTGGCATTGAGCTAGGGCTTGTAAGGTTTCTACGACGTTTCACAGGCTTACAAGGAAGCCTTTTGAGAAGGGTTTAGTTTAGGTTTGCCTAAGAAATACGACAGGGCTTGGAATATACTATGGTACCAGAATGCAGGGGTTATGATGGGACATTCAAATTTTAATTCTTGGAACACATACATATATATATATGTATAGAGAGAGAGAGGGAGTGAGAGCTAGACATACATATACATATATACATATCTGTTCTATCTATGTTAGCTATTCTAGCTATTCTAGCTGTTCTAGCTATTCTAGTTATTAAGGTTTAGCTATTCTATCTGTTCCTTTTTATCTATCAATCTATGTATCTATCTATCTATCTATCTATCTGTCTGTGCATCTATCGAACTATGTATTTATTTATGCATCTGTCTATGTATTTATCTATGTATCTACCTATGCATCTACCTACGTATCTATCTATGTGTCTATCTAAGTATCTATCTATGTATCTATCTAGTTATCTATCCAGTCTCTCCGTCCATGTATCTATCCAGGTATCTATCTATCTATGTATCTGTCTATCGACCTGTCTATCTATCTATGTATACATCTATATATCTATACAGCTATACATCTATGCATCTATACATTTATACATCTATACATCTATACATCTATACATCAAAAAATCTATACATCTACCAAACTATCTATCTATCCATCTATCTGTCGGATAATCTTTCTGTGTATCCAACTGTTTTTCTACGTGTGTGTGTGAGAGAGAGAGGCACCTGTTGGTGCTTTTATATTAATATCGGGACCTGAAAAATTATATAACAAAGGCGTTTAGCAGGGCCGATGGGGAGATCTTCTGATGCGGCGGTCGTTAGCCACTGCCTTCAGGTTCGCTCCGCTGTGCTGGCTGCCAGGTGGAGGCCTTCCACCAACCTGGGTGCTTGAGGAGCTCGACTCCTCTGGACGAGTTACTGCCCTTCCTGGTGCTGGTGCTCGTCTACGAAGACTGTGTGTGTGTAAAATTATATAACAATACTTCTCTTCAGGGTTGCGAATGCATGCGCTGCATGTGTCCAAACCATTCATACCATAGTCTGCTACAAAACCGTATTCTGTTGATTTCAGCTCCTGTACCAGGCTCAGCTCCGACTTAAGTTTGGAGTTCAAGTTCAAAGGCATTGCGAGCCTAGGGCTTAGGCTTGATCTAGGCCCGGCGCAGCACACGCCGCGTAGGCGCGAGATCGGCACAGGGGCGAACCAGCTGGAGCCTTTTCTCGCGGGTTCCTGATCACTGGGCGCCACTCAAAAATGCAACTCCGAAACCTAGGCCTCTGTCGATGCTTCTCCGAAGCGACGTGAGACATGCAAAGTTTCGAAGAGTAAAATCTTTGTTAACTGAAAAGGAAAAGTTGAAAGCATGCAGATAAAAGTGAAAATCATGCAAAGGCCCGAAAAGCGGCCCAATGAAAAACGCTCAGGCACTGACAAGTCTGACATGACTGAAAAACTGAAAAGCATGACATGCAACATGTGACTGCAATCCGAAGCCATAATGACCAAGCGCCCAGGTGATTCACCTCGCTTCGCTCTCACACCTTTATAGCCCGGAAGGCATAAAGTTAAAGCTTCGAAATTTGGGAAAGGGCTTTGAGGGAAGCAGCAAGACTGCACTACACTCCATGTTTCGGACCGCACAGCTCACACACGTCGCGCACTAAAGAAGCCAGCCGAAGACGATGCCAACAGAGCCCCATGGAGATTTCTCGAAGCGATCGCAGAAGTGATCGGAGCTGCTGCCGAATGAAGACAGGATCGGCAAGCTGCTAAGACCATCGAAGCCCGCGATCTTTCACATCCGGAACTTTCATATAGAAGGACAAGGCTGACGCAACTTGGATGCCTTCCCACTTTCGTTTGAGTTTTGACCTTGCTTGCTCTCTTGGGATATCAAGCAACCACACATCGAATGAGCGAATTGGCTTTGAGCCCTCTTTTAAGCCCCTCTTTTAAGCCCCCCTTTAAGCCTTCCTAAACGGTTCTCTTTGAACGAGGCGGGGCAAGAGTGGAAACCCTTCGCTTCACCTAAGCCCCCTTATGCCCTCTACTTGAAGGCGCCCGTGGCCGGGCGAAAGGGCGGGAAGCACTTTTCTCTTGTGCAAGACAGAGCAGGGGGCGGTGTCGGGTTGTGTGTGTGTGTCTTGCTCAGTTGACTGAATGAACGACGTTTTGCTTCGTGTGCTTGAAGCGGTTTTTTGGAGCTTCCTGCCAGTGGCAGTCATGCCATTTGCTGGTAGTCGGGCGGTCCAGGGGTTCAAAGACGATGTTGAGAGTTTTTTGTATGCAGGAAGCAACGGTCTGTGATTCAGGGTTTAGGGACAAACAACAAACAACAACCAACAAACAACAAAAAACAAACCAAACAACAACAAGCAACAACCAACAACCAACAACCAACAACCAACAACCAACAACCAACAACCAACAACCACCAACAACCAACAACCAACAACCAACAACACCAACAACACCAACATCCAACAACACTAACAACCAACAACACCAACAACACCAACAACCAACAACACCGACAACCAACCAACAACACCAAAAACCAACCAACAACCAACAACCAACCAACAACCAACCAACAACCAACACCAACCAACAACCAACAACCAACAACCAACAACCAACAACCAACAACCAACAACCACAACCGCCAACCACCAACCACCAACCACAACCAACACCAACCACCAACCACCAACACCCACCACCCACCAACCACCAACCCCCGACAACCCCGACAACCACGACAACCCCGACAACCCCGACAACCCCGACAACCCCGACAACTCCGACAACCCCGACAACCCCGACAACCCCGACAACCCCGACAACCCCGACAACCCCGACAACTCCGACAACTCCGACAACTCCGACAACTCCGACAACCCGACAACTCCGACAACTCCGACAACTCCGACCACTCCGACAACTCCGACAACTCCGACAACTCCGACAACCCCGACAACCGCGACAACTCCGACAACCCCGACAACTCCGACAACCCCGACAACCCCGACAACCCCGACAACCCCGACAACCGACAACCGACACCAACAACAACAACCAACAACAACTGACAAACAACAAACAACCAACACCAATAACACCAACACCAACAACACCAACAACACCAACAACACCAACAACACCAACAACATCAACAACCAACAACAACCAACAAGACCAACAATCAACAACCAGCAACCAAGAAGCACCAAGAACCAAGCAGCCAGCCAAACCAAAATTATTTCAAGCAATTTTAACATTGAAGGAATTCTTTGCTGTTTTCAATCCAAGCCTTGCTGACTTGAACATTGATTTACGTTAACTGCATATGGTAAAATCACTCTGCCGTGGAGCGAGCTGTGCATTGCGGCAAGCTGTGTTTGGTCGGCTTGCCGTGCACTTGAAGGTGCATGCATTGGTCGTTGCGGCTCTTTTTCATGTTTTGGAAGATCGTTGAAAAGCAAGAGCGTTGCCGAAAATCTTTCTTGCTATGCTTTTGTCTCTGTACTATTGAACAGAGTCTCACCTTCTGAGTTGAAGTAAATCCAACCACGTAAACCCTAACTTTCTGAAGCTGATAACTCGAACCTAATTATTAGCGCTGACAGGAAGAACAGTGGTGCGAACTGTGCTGGGACCTCTGAGATGGGCGAAACACTTGCACGGTGTCGGTCCGTCTGTTGGAACTGTACGAAGAGCTGCGGTGTGTCTGCTATCGAGCACGTTCTAGGTGTTCATAAGTGCGTCTTCACTGCTTTGGATGTGGTAGAAACGCGTCTGTGAACCTTGTCGCCAACGACGATGTAGAGCCCTCAAGTGTGAGGCTCCTACTCACAGGGTCAAGTCGCGCATTCTCGGCAGGCAAGAAGTTGAGCCTCTTGAGCAGCGGTGGCAATTGTTGCTTTCTCAAGGCGACCTAGGGCAAGGAGTCTGCTCACCGCCGAGGTTCAAAAAGCTGAAGGAGAAGCCGGGGGTGGGCCCCAGACCTTCGACGAAGGGGGGGGTTAAGGGGGGCTTGAAGGGGGGCTTAAGGGGGGCTTGAAGGGGCGCT
>CAJNJA010077997.1:0-21287 GCA_905231915.1 Symbiodinium necroappetens
TTTAGGGTTTAGGGTTTAGGGGTTTAGGGTTTGGGGGTTTGGGGGTTTGGCGGTTTAGGGTTTAGGGTTTTTGGGGTTTAGGGTTTAGGGTAGTGCGGGTGATGACATAAATTTTGCATTACCCAGAATACGGAATAGACCATAATTAATTCCCGTAGTGTAGGGTCTTTAAGGTACTGCAGGACTTATATCATCAACAGTGTGGGTAGTTCTCTAAAAACTAGTGTCCCTCTTAGGGGCCTTTTTCAATGAGGGATTCAGGTTTTGGAGTTTGGGTTTAGGGATTCCCAAAGGGTCCTGAGTACCTCTATCGTAGAACTTAGGGTTTCTACATCGGAATTACTAGTATGATTTGGTGCTATGAGTAGTTCCTCTAAATTAGGGTCCCGGGTGCCGTGCTACATTGAAGACTTAAAGCGGGTTTAGGGGTTAGGGTCCAGGGTCTAGGGTTTGTGGGTTTAGGGATTGAATTAGGGTTTAGGGTTTCGGGTTGTAGGGTTTAGGAGTTAGGGTTTAGGGGTTGAGGGGTTTAGGGTTTAGAGAACGATCCATCTAATCTAAAGAGAACTATCCATCTAATGGCCTAAAGAATTGCCAACCCTCAACTCCAAACCAACCTAAACCCTAAACCCTAAACCCTAAACCCTAAACCCTAAACCCTAAACCCTAAACCCTAAACCCTAAACCCTAAACCTAAACCCTCAACTCCAAACCAACCTTAAACTCCGATCCTCTTCGTCTAAATCCAAGAAGACTTGCGGGGGGGAGGGGGGCGGCCGGGAGGGGAGGGCTCCAGGGTTCTTGAGGTTCCTTTTAAGGTTTAGGCTTTAGGGTTTAGGGTTTGGGGTTTTAGGTTTAAGGTTTAGGGTTTAGAGTTTAGGGTTTGGGATGTGGGGTTTCAGAGTTCGAGGAATTGAGGTTTCTGGATTCAGCAGGAGGTTTGAGGGTCTAGTAGTTCACCTCTTATAGGATCCTAAAGCGCAAAAATGGTTAAAGCAAAGAAGGAACTATAGATAAGCTTCAGGCGATAGGTGGGGCTTAGGGCTTAGGGTTTCAGGGATGTCTCGGGTTTACCGACAAGAATCCTCAAAGGCCCAGAGTCCTAGCAAGTCTTTGCGCTCAGGTGACATGATCAGCATCCGCAGTCACGTCGCGAGTCAGGCCACGCCGCGCAGTCTGCTTCCACCCTAATTCACAGGTAGTCCTTCGGCTGTCTGAGGCTTCTTATCTACACCTCACCCCAACACCCGAAGTCCTAAACCCGTAAACCCTAAGCCCATAAGCCCGAATCCCCACCACCCTGAAGCAGAACCTCTAGACCCCAGCCCCTAAGCCTTAAACCCGACAGCCCATTGCTAAGTCACAAAGGAACTCAGGAGCGATGTTTAGAGCATAATACTACTACTACTACTACTACTACTACTGCTACTACTACTGCTACCACCACCACCAGTAAAGGCTCTAGCGGGCCATCCTAGGTAAGTCTGCGAATTCCGTTCAAGGAGCCTCACAACCCTGAGCAACCAGCTCAAGCCCTAAACCCTAAACCCTAAGCCCTAAACCCTAAGCCCTAAGCCCTAAACCCTAGACCCTGTAGAACCTACAGTCCCTGCTGTTCTGGTACCTTAAACCCTTCTCGCCCTGAAAAGGCCCCAAACCCTAACCTCTAAACCCTAAACCCTAAACCCTTAAACGACCCTAAGCCCTAAACCCCCAAAAGATCCTAAGCCCTAAACCCTCAAAAGACCCTCAGCCCTAAACCCTCAGACGACCCTAAACCCCTAAACCCTCAAAACGACCCTAAACCCTAAACCGCCTAAACCTGTACGATATTCTATGCCCTTAACCCTCAAAACCCTCAGAAAGACCTTAAACCCCTAAACCCTCCACGTATAAGCCCTAGTAACCTGCAGGTTGAGAAGCTGGTGAAATCCCTTTGCCGTGAGGCCAGGCCTTCACGCAGACTGCGTAGCCCCAAGCGAAGTAGGATGCTTTGGGGTTAGGTTTAGGGGTCTAGGGCTTAGGGTTTAGGGGTTTAGGGTTTAGGGTTTGGGTTGGTAGCTTTTCGGGTTTTAGGGGTTTTGGGGTTTAGGGCTTCGGGTGTTAGGGCTTAGGGCTTTAAGGCTCAATGTTGAGCTTGGGGCTTGGGGTTCGAAGGGTTTGGGGCTTTGGTCTTGGGGTTGACGGTGTAGGTGTTAGGGTTTGGGGTTGGGGGGTTTCTTCAAAACAAGTGAGGTCCTCTGCCGACTGTCCTCTTGGAACGTGGCCCCTACTCGTTTAGTCGTCCTGCATCGCAAGTTGACCCTCCCCCTTAACTGGCGGGTTGAAGTAGGGTTTAAGGTTCAGCATTTTGCGGTTTTGAGTGTGTAGTTTTTGTGTCAGTGTAACCTGCATGGCGCTAGACAATATGGAGGTAATAGTAATCGTATCCCGTTTAGTCTTTACACGATATGACTATGTAGCATGAAAACACTGACACATCAAAGCCTTCCAAAAAAGAAACATATGTGTATGTATGTGTGCATATATATATATATGTACTCGTATGTACATTATGTTGTCATATATATATATATACACATACACTTATATGTTAGGTTTTATGTAGCTGATTATACAGCTATATATATGTATATATATATATGTATGTATATATGTGTATATATATATACTACACATGCTTGAGAGGTCCCACAGTATTTCTCCTTCGACAAGGAGAAGGCCATGGAGGGAGGGCTAGAGCGAGATTGACCGTAACACCGACCATTCGGGCTGCTACAAGGGGCGACCATAACTACAGTAAGGGCTACTGTTTGGGGTTTAGGGTTTGGGGTTTAGGGCTTGGGGTTGAGGGTTTAGGGCTTAGGGTTTAGGGTTTAGGGTTTAGGGTTTAGGGCTACTACGAGGGATGCTAGAAGAACTCTTGGTTTAGGGACTGCGAAGGGCAAGCGGTGGGTGACAAAGGTTCAAGACTCACCATGAAGCAGCAACTCGGATGTTTTGGGGTTTAGGGTTTAGGCTTAGGGTTTAGGGGTTTAGGGTTTAGGGTTTAGGGTTTAGGGTTTAGGGTTTAGGGTTTAGGCTTAGGGTTCAGGGTTTGTTCGGGCCTCAGGACGATTGAAACCACAAGGACTCTTGGCGAGAAGCATTCGGATCATCAGAGCTCTCCATATCTTTGCGCCCCGAACCCCACGCCCAACCCTACGGTGCCACAGCCCACAACAACCCTAAAGCCTGAAACAAAAATTAGCATCCGCCCTGTCCGAGGCTCAGCAGCGCAGCTCTTGAGATGCCCTAAACCCTAAACCCTAAACCATGCAAGCCCCGAGCCCTAAAGCCTAAACCCTAAAGCCCATCTCTTCTGAATCCGTAGGCCTTCGAGGCTACGCCGTACACCCGAAGCTTAGACCCCAAGACCCCCCCCCCCCACCCCAGAGCCCCGAACCCAAATTGCGGACCTAAGCCCTCAACCCTGAGCCCTATAATCCCTGAATCCTACACCTTAAAAAGCCTTGAATCTTAGTCTTAAGCCCATAATCCTAGCATGATAAGCTTTGAACCCTAAGTCGAAGTCGGAAGGTGGGCAGCAGAAGTGGTAGCCGCAAAGAGCCCACGGAGGTGCAGCAAGCGTATACGGTTGGAGGTTTAGAGTTTGGGGTTTGGGGCTTATGGTTCCGGGCTGCGGGGTGTAGAATTTAGGGTTTTGTCGACCCAAAACCCCTAAACCCTAAACCCTAAACCCTAGGCCCCAAACCCTAAACCCTAAACCCTAGGCCCTAATAAACCCTAAACCCTGAACCCTAAACCCTTTTTGCGACGGGGAAGATGACTTTCTGAGGGTTCTCTGAGATTCCGCCGCCATTCGAGAGCTTCTGGTATTTCTGGTATAGGAAGTTTAGGACCTGCAATGCAATGATGACTGATTCCTACAACCCTAAACCCCTAAACCCCTAAACCCCTAAACCTAAACCCTAAACCCTAAACCCCTAAATCCCTAAACCCTAAACCCTAAAGCTGGACAAGGATTGGAACGACCTCCCAAGGATCTACCATCCCCTTCATCCAGGAATTCCTCATGGAGGATCTCTCCTCCCTAGCTTAAAAGGAACCCCGGCCTTCCCCTAAAGTCCCCTTAAACGAAGGAACATATGCCTCAAATTATATCCCTTAAAGCCCCTTAAATGAAGGAACATATGCCTCAAATTATATCAGGATCCCGAAGTCTGATTTACGGAAAAAAATTCTAAGTTCTGGGATTTGGGACGGTCTGGGACGGAGTGAAGGAAAACGTTGGAAGGACGGTTCCTGAAGGGATCTCGTTTCTCTCCACTTAGCCTTGCCCCTTCATCATAGAGTGTAGGGTTTAGGCTTTAGGGAATACGATGGGTTTAGGCTTTAGGTTTTCAGGGTTCAGGGTTTAGGGTTTAGGGTTTAGGGTTTAGGGCACAGGGGGATTCAACATGAAGCAGCAACTTCTGGAAGTGGAAGGGTTTTGTTCGGGCTTCCCTTGAGTTCTCATTCTTGCGACTGAAGCACGAGGACTCTTGGCAATCTACGCTCGGACCCTCAAACCCTACGGTTGATGATATACTTCCGGCATTGCCCATAGTTAGGAATATGCCATAATTCCCATAGGTTAGGCTCCTGCAGCCGCTTTGAACGCCTTGACGGCTGCGGGCGTGGAGGCCACGGCTCGTTATGGCCTGACATCGTTGCGCCTACCGCTTGCTGGGGATGGCAGGCGACGGCTTACTGAGCGGTGCTTTTTCAACTAAACCCTCAACCCTTAACCCTAAACCCTAAACCCTTAACCCTTAACCCTAAACCCTTATGCTCTGGCCAAAAGGCTAGACCTTCCGGGTCTGTTGCCGGATGACTGGTGGGAATCGCTGGACCCACTTCACGCCTGCGACAAAGCTGGGGCAGCCCGCGGATTTTGAAGAAAGACAGAGTCAAGGCTTTGTTGCTCCGTGCTTTTGACTGGCGTGAGGTCCAACAGCTCAGTTTGGATCTCTCCACTTCTCGCGGTGTAAGCCAGCATGTGAACGCCCAGCACGTCCGCTGTCTCGAACGTGAAGCCGTCGCCTGGGCTATGTGACATAAACAGATGAGTTCTTTGGGGGGAGCTCTTCAAGCGATTAGCCAGGCGGCACAGGGAAGTAACGTTCAATGCTCGTGGCTTGCTATGCAAGCCCTCATCGATAAGCAATCGAAGCACAGGAACAGCCTTCTTCAAAGCGTTGTCCATGAAATGTCGCGAATGGTTCTGTTCGCCAATCCTTTGAGCTCTTTTGCATGGAATCATACGTAACCCTGGACGCAAAAACTCAGCTTACGGCTACAGGAAATGCAGGACAAGTGTCTCCCTGGGAAAGAACCCATCCAAGAAATCCACAATGCCTGAATATTCGCGCGAGCCGAGGGCTCCCAGGGCCAGTCTGATTGAAAGAGCAGTTAGCCTCAACCCAACCACGTTTTCGCGTTGCCTCTCCTGTTCCAACTCTTGAAAACCCGGGAAGGATCCCTCTCAAACCTAAGCCTTAAACCTTAGACCTAAACCCTGGACCACTCCCTAAACCCTAAACCCTAAATGCTAAATCCTAAACCCTAAACCCTGAACCCCAAACCCCAGACCCTAAACCACTGAACCTGAAAGCCTCGACCCCTGGACCTTATTAGCCCTAAACCCATAGTAGCCATACATTTGTTGATGTAAACCCTGCATTACCTTTTGAGGACCCTAAGCCATGGGGATTATGGTATACGTATTCCTTATGATGGGTAATGCAGGATGTATATCATCAAGCGACGTACACCCTATTGTAGGACTTTGGGTCCACTTTGGGAGCAATATCCATCAGTAAGGACTAGGATTTATATCATCAACCGTAGTACCCTAAACCCTAAACCCCCAAACCCTAAACCATAAACCCACAAACTCTAAACCCTAAACACACAAACCCCAAACCCTAAGCTAAACCCCGAAGCCATAGTTTGGCTAAAGCCCAACCCCTGAGTCGACGTCGGAAGGTGCACAGCAGAAGTGGCAGCCGCAAGGATGCCGCGGAGGTGCGGCAAGCGTGCACTTCTTTTTGGAGGGGTTGGGTAATCAGAGTAATCATAGACCCTAAACCCTCAACCCTAAACCCTAAACCCTAAACCCCAAACCCTAAACCCTACACCCTACACCCTAAACCCTAAAGCCTAAACCCCTACACGCCTAAACCCTAAACCCCCCAAGCCCTAAAGGGCTTTGGGGCTGTGGGTTTAGGGCTCTGCGGGGCTTGGCGTTTCAGCTTGTAGGGTGGTGCAATTGCTGCAGTTGCTAAGGTTTCGGGCTCGGCCCTGATATCCTGGAAGAGCCCGTATTGGGACTTAGGGTTTAGGGTCGAGGGCTTAGGGTTTAGGAATTAGGGTTTAAGGTTTAGGGTTTAGGGTGTAATTATAGAATGCCGCAATTATCTAGAAAGATCCTACCTGTAGCAGCAGACGTTGAAAAGCCAGAACGATGGATCCCCCCAAATCCGAGGTAGTAGTAGGGCGACCCCTTAAAACGGGTCTCTTCTTAACCCTAGTTTATGGCTCTCTTAAGAAGGGACCTTATTGGGAAAGGGTCCTCCCTAATCCCAAACCCTACCCCAAACCCTAAACCCTAAACCTTAGAATCCCTAAACCCTCGGCCCTAAACCCAAATCCGAACTCTATACCCTTTTAGAACCCTTACAGGAACCTTTATAGATCCCCTAAACCCTAAACCCTAAACCCTAAACCTCTAAACCTAAAGGAACCCTAAACCCGAAATCCTAACTCCTACCAAACTTGAGGTCGATCCGGCTGTGGCCGAGGAGCTGAGACATTTGGAGGCGCCTTGCAAGTGTTCCAAAAGGGTGGAGAGAAAGGTTTAGGGCTTTCAGGGTTCTTAGGGGTTTAGGGGTTTAGGGTTTTTAGGGTTTAGGGTTTAGGGGTTTGGGGCTTTCAGGGTTTAGGGTTTAGGGGTTTAGGGTTTAGGGTTAAGGTTGTTGAAAGGTTTAGGGTTTAGGGTTCAGGGGTTTAGTGTTTAGGGTTCAGGGTGTTCAGGGGTTCGAGAGTGCCAGGGTCATGGATTTGTGGCCTTGGGGTTTAGGGCTGAAGATGTGGAAAGCCTGAACAACTAGTAACCAGTGAGTCTATTCCTCAAGGGCCTCCGTGCTAGACCGTAGTCGTAGCCTGCCTTCGTCACGAGTACCGCTTTCGTTTCACGAGCGGACTTTTCGATACTCCTAACTCTGGGGCTCTGCATGATAAGTGTGCTAGACCCTAAACCCTAAACCCTAGGTTGTACCGCGAGTTCGAGTACAAGCGTTAAGGCCCCCAAATTCCCTGGAAGTAAGCCATACAGTGCCCCCTAAACCCTAAACCCTAAACCGAGCTCTTTAAAGGAGGCCTAAGACCCCTATTCTAATTCCGAAATATAGCAATGTTTGGGGACGCGGGGCCCCTAAACCCTAAGCCCTAAAGCCCTAAACCCCTAAACCCGGCTCTGACTCACAAGGCTCTGCATCAATCGGCCAAGCTCGGATCCTTCAAATCGGAACTTGAAAGGGTTTAGGGCTTGGGATTTAGGTTTAGGGTTTCGGGTTTAGGGTTTCGGGTTTAGGGTTTCGGGTTTAGGGTTTAGGGTTTAGGGTCAACCTTAAAGCCTACCGGACCTTTACACCCTCAAAACCGCTTCTTTCTACAGTATTATAAGGAAGTTCTAAGCAAGAGCCCTACAAAAAAATCTGCTGTTTTATGGTTTAGGTAGACCCAAAACCCCAAAACCTGCAGGCGAGAACCATGATGCTGGAGGACTCCCGCGCAGCAACACCACCGCCCGCGCCTCCAAACCCCTTTCTTGATTGGTTAGGCTTTGTGTAGAAAGCTCCAAAACATCTTTCAAGTTCTGATTGAGCAGCTACGATGCCTGCTAAACTCATAGAATCCCTTGAAAGGCTTGCGGCAAGCTTTTTCCAATCCCATTCTACCCGAGATTTCCCTGATCTAGCGAAGCCTTAAACTCCATCTAAAGCTTGGGGATTCAGACGCGCCCCCTCCTGGGGTTCAGGCGTGCAGGGCCTGCTCACTGGCTTGATAAGGTTGTGAGTGTTTTGTTTCTTGCACTTCGGTATCCATGGGATATAGGGATCTAAAAATAAATTAATAGATAGATAAATAAATAGATAAAATAAATATAAATACATAAATAAATAAGTACATATATATATATATAAATATATATATATACATATATATATATATATATATAAATACATAATATAATGTATATAGGGGCCTGAATAATATAATGACCAATACCATTTCGGGGGGTCCTTGTCGTATGTATAGTATAGTGGACCTCTAAGTCCCATTTTAATTATTCAGGCCCCTTTATTATCCATACAGTAGATATATAGAGGGACTAGTTCAATGGCTACATGGACCCTTAGGGATAGCAACTCTGAGTTGCTTAGCTTTGCGCATGGTGCTTGGAGCTAGCAGCCTAAAACTGAAACCCCAAACCAGGCTCGAGCTGGGCTGTGCTATTTCTGGCTTTAGCGGCTCATGGTCTTTCATGTTGTGAACCCTTTTGTGGCTTCTTCCTCTTCTTCCGCTGTCGTTGCTGCCACGGAGGTGTGTGTTCTGTCGGTTTTTGCGGCGTTGTTGGTGTTCCTGCTGCTCCTGCAGTTCTTACGGTGCGTGGTGTCCGCCAGCCAATTGTTTTGATTGGGTTGGGTTGGGAGTCAGATGGTTAGGAACCTCCTGCTGTTCATACGTATGTGGGTATGTATCTACGGTATCATGTATACGCACACATGCACCAAACCTGCACAGAAGGCCGTGGCTGAGAAAGCCACGGATCGAGAACTGTCCAACATGCTGACAGACGAAATGCGCTCGCGCGTTCCACTCAAGCTTCACACAAAGTAGGGTTGACATTGATATGAGCTAGCGTTGGCTTTGGTGAATCTACATAGGGCGGCCTATAAGGGGATACTGGTGCAAAACGCCTATGTCCTATGTATATCACATGGCGAGCACCCATCCTTCCTAACGCACTAAAGCCCTCAGCCCCGAACCATACATGTGGGAGGATATGATGGTCGATCTCCTAGGCAAGGTCAGGAAGCGCCTCGGCTGACGTTTGACACTTTGGGCTAAGAAGTGTTCCTTAAAGTGTTGGAGGGTTGGGACACGCTTTTGATGAAGCCCTGTTGCCCTAGAGCCCGATATATGGTGTCGGGTTTAGGGTTTTGGGTTTCATACATGCTAAGCCTTTAATCCCTAAGCTCGATTTTTTTTTTCAGGCTCGGTGAGCGTCCCCCACCTCCCCGCGAATCAGCGCCGCAGCCGCTGCCTGGAATGACCGAGGCCGCTGTAGTGGCCCTTTCACCACCAAGCAGGGTTTCGGGGTTTTGTTGGGTTCCACATGGGGGGCTCTTGCGGTTCGTATATAGGGCTTTTGATGTGAGACATGAGTTGTAGTTCCATGGGAGTTCTTGTGGTCTTTATCGCGCTTTATGTGAGACATGAGTTTCGCGGGTGTCTCCAGGTCTCACAGGGTCTTGCAGGGCTTTTTGAAGGCTTGTAGGGGGTGTAGTAGGGATTGCCCCGGGATTGCAAGGGTTTGAGCTTGGGCCTTTCAGCCAGGGCTTCAGTGTACTGCACCGCTTGGGGTTTGATTTAAAATTTAGGTTGAGGTTCCAGCTCGCGCTGCTTACCTGCTTATGAGAAACGTCATGCTTATGAGAAGCGTCAAGCAAGCACGTACATACGTCCATGTATATCTCGTAAGAAGACTTCTGCCCGCCCTAAACCCTGAACCCCTAAACCCTAAACGCTGAACGATGCACACGTATGGTGTTGAGCTTACATGTACGCGGAAGCACTCAGAAGACCTAAACTCAAACCCCGAAGCCCAGCAGTAAGCCCAAACCCAAAGCCCTGAACCTTACTAAAAACCCGAAGCTCTGAATCCTAAACAGACCCTCAACAGAACAAGCCCTACAGACTAAACATGCCCTCAGTAATGCCGTAAAGACGCACAGACACTCAAGAACTAGGTTCCTGAGCATTGCCCTTTTGCCCTTTGTATCCTGTGGTTCCCTAACCCTAAACCCTAATTCCTAAACCCTAAACCCTAAGACCCTAAAACCCTAAAGCCCTAAAGGCCTAAGCCCGAAACCCAGGAGAAAAGGATGCCCTTCTTGTTGAGGGGCTACTCAGGAACCGAGCCCTCAAGAAGCCTTAGGCCTGGAGACAGTGAAGAGCAGACCCTCAACACAGGCCCTACAAAGGAAGCCCCGAGCTTAGGGTTTAGGGGTTTAGGGNNNTTAGGGTTTTAGGGTTTAGGAGCAGAAGAGCTCCCAAGAATGGATCCCAAGACTCTGCAACCCGAGCAATGAACTTAGAGATCCTTCGCTCTTGTCCGATACAAACGCCTTAAAGGGACCCTTAAAGGAATCCTTAAGTTTCAAAGGAACCCTTTAAAGGAGCCCCTGAAGGAACCCTTCATGGGACCCTTCAAGGAACCCTTTAAAGGAACCTTTTTGATTTGAGGATTTAGGCTGGCAAAGCACGCCACATACGAATCCTGATGTCCCAAAAGCCTTAAGCCCTACAGGCCCTAAATCCTAAGCCCCTGCACCCTGCGCTTGAGGAGCCTTTACGTATGGGTAGTTCTCTAAAATAGGGTCCCTTTTCGGGTCCTTTTTATAAGGGTGCCGTACTGTATTGGGAACCTAAAGAGGGCCCCTAATTTAGAGAACTACCCATATACACGCGGCAAGCAACATGAAGCCTCCGCTAAATCCTTTAAAACCCTCGATATGTCAAACACCTAAAGAAACTGAAGCTTAAACCGTAAACCCTAAACCTTAAACCTAAAACCTTAAAGCCCCAGACCCTAAACCCTAAACCCCAAACCTTAAGCCCTAGACCTCAAGCCCTGAACCCTAACACCTACCCATAGGCCCTAAGTAGCTCCTTTTTATGGTTTATATTTAGAATCCCATACTAAGGTAATCACCCTAAACCCTAAACCCTAAACTAAACCCTAAAACCCTAAACCCTAAACTAAACCCTAAACCCTAAACCTAAATCCCAAAAAGGGACCTACTTAGCAGCGCTCCTTGCCAGGATAATCCCAAAAAGGGCCTACTTAGCCCAAACCTTCAGCCTTAAGACCTTAAGCCCTAAACCCTAAAACCCTAAACTAAACCCTAAAACCCTAAAACCCTAAACCCTAAACCCCTAAACCCCAAAAAGGACCTACTTAGCAGCGCTCCCGACCAGGAGGTCCGGTCGCCTTTGGCCATCCGCCTGAGCCCCGAGGCCTGGCTTTGACACCTCCAACAGCCGGATCTTTACCAAATAGGGTTTAGGGTTTAGGGTTTAGGGTTTCTATAATTTCTATAGGGATCTTTACACATCCCTGGGGTGTAGGGGATAGGGTTTAGGGTTTAGGACTCCAACAGCCGGATCTTTACCAAATAGGGTTTAGGGTTCAGGGTTTCTATAGGGTTCCCAATTGCAACTATACTATGATATAAACCCAAATCCAAGTCCAATTGCAGGGGCTCCCATATGGGACTTTCCGAAAAATAGGGGGTACCTTACTTTTGGGGGTCCCTTAGGATAAGGAGCCTAAATTTTAGGGTACTATATTAGGGTCCCCTATTTTCGGAAACACCCACACATCCCTTAGAGCTTGGCCTCCGGATGAGGCGCTTCTTAATAAGGGCTTCGGGTTTGGGGTTCAGGGTTTAGGGTTTAGGGTTTGGGGTTTAGTTTCGGGTTTAAAGTTTAGGGTTTGTGGTTTAGCGTTTGGGGGTTAGGATTTAGGGTTCATACTGAGAGTAAGTAGCCATTCTAGAATCTAGAACCTTCTAACTATCATAACCCTGATAGTCGCCTTTTGTTATAGACTTTTTTCAATACTGGTATATATAAGTAAGTAATCCCTATGGAACCTTATGATTATGGTAGCCCTGACAAGTAGCCCGCAAAGGTATGATGGTAGCAGCTTTAGGCTTAAGAGGGTTTAGGGGCTCTAAAGTTCAGGAGTTTAGGGTTTTTATACAGCCCTATAAGCCCTACACCCTAAACCCTAAACCCTAAACCCTAAACCCTAAGCCCTAAACCCTAAACCCTAAGCCCTAAGCCCTAAACCCTGACTTAGGAGACCTCAGAGGGTCCATGTCACTAGGATGATAGAAGCCTTATCGTCACCCTTGTAGCAGCCCGTATGGGTTTAGGGCTCAGGGTTTCGGGTTCAGGGTTTAGGGCTTAGGGTTTCGGGTTTAGGGTTTGGGGTTTCGGGTTTAGGGTTTGGGTACCAGGAAGCCTAGGTCTTGCAACAATCAGGGGGTGAATATATGTTACGATTTTAGGGTTATAGGTCCCCGAAGCCATAAGGAGGATGGCCTTTTGGAGCCTAAATCCACGATGATAGTATCTATGGACTTTTAGGGAAAGTGAAGCAGGAAGTGCATGAAGGAAGTGCGTGATGGTAACGCATCAGGGGTTCGGGGTTTAGGGTTTTCCCTAAACCCTAAACCCGAAGCCCTAAACCCTAAACCCTGAACTCTAAACCCCAAACCCCAAGTCCTAAACCCTAAACCCCGAACCCTAAACCCTAAACCCTGAACCCTAAACCCTAAACCCTAAACCCTAAACTTCACGCAAGTTCCCCAAGAAAGATCCCAGAAGTCCCAGAAGTCCGGCAGGGAGGAGGCTCTGGCTCTTGGGCGCTAGGGGCTTGGTTGGGGCGGTTTAGGGCTTTAGAGGTTTAGGGTTTAGGGGTTTAGGGGTTTCGGGGTTTAGAGGTTTAGGGGTTTAGAGGTGTTTAGGGGTTTGGGGGTTTAGGGTTCGGGGGTTTAGAGGTTTAGGGGTTTAGGCTTTAGGGGTGTTTATACGCGCGGCTGAGCGAGCGTGAGGCCCCTCTGCCAACCTCATTTTCCAGCTGCCAAGCTGGCGACGGAGGGTAAGTTCGACATGCTGCCACAATCTCTTAGGGGCTGAGTAGATAACCTTTAACTTTTTGTGGCTGACAGAATCCTACTATAATTTACAAGGTTAATCTGTTTTGGGCTAGGGTACTCAGCCAGGGGCTGTGTCTGGGCCAGAGAGAATTGCTGGTTATCACCACCATCGTCGTCATCATAACCACACCATCATCGTCGTCGTCACGATCATCATGCTCCTTCCTCTCCAATGAGATCTTTCTTTCTGGAGCTATTTGCGTAGTATTGTGCGGCATCTGACTCTCTCAAGAAGCGGTTGTGGTACGGCCATCGTCCAATGTCCCGTATGAAGGCTTTGACCCCATTCCGCTGGCGTCTCTTTTGCACAAGCTTTGCGGAGTGAAGTTCGTTCCTTACACGCTTCGCGCGGTTGTCCTGAAAAGATGGGGTCTTCAGGCTTTCTCGAATCTTAGGAAGCACCCTTTGGGATCATGGTTCAGGGTTCGGGGCCTAGGGTTTACGGCCCTACTGCACGAATTACCTCAACACAGGCTAACCCACAACAGCCCCGACATCAGCTGTGGCAAGAATGCAGCCTGCGGGAGTCTCGCAGCACACTTGGAGGGCTTGATGCATGCCTCCAAGTCCCTTAAACTCCAAACCATAAACCGGAAAGGTGCAGGTCAAGAATGAATTTCATGCTCTCGGCTAGGGTTCAAGGTCCAATACTCTCTGATGTTGCACAGACTCCACAAGCGGTTTGTCTGTCGGACAGACTTCCTCGGTTCAGCAGATAGCCGGGGTAGTGCCTGCTGCAAAACCCTGAACCCTAAACCCTAAACCCTAAAACCCCAAACCCACTCTAGTTAAGCGGACATGAATGCTCGTTTCTTGCAACTTCTGCCCCGAGGGATGCTCCGCCCAGCTTCACCCGAAGGGTGAAGCTGAGCAGACTCACCGAGACGGTCTCACGCGTGTGCAAGAAGAGAGTTTCGGGCTGTAGGGCTGTAAGGGTTCAGCGTTTAGGGTTTAGGGCTGTAAGGGTTTAGGGTTTAGGGAACCAGGATGGTCCTCGGTCCGAAGAAGTAGAAGTAGGGTCCTATGAACGGTTTAGGGTTGAGGGTCTAGGGTTTGGGGCCTCGGAAGGTAAGGGAGCAAACCCTCAGCCCTGAACCCTAAGCTCTGAATCCTGAAACTTGAACCCTACAACCCCCTCATTCTTTCACCCTAAACTGACAGCCGCTCGAAAGCGAATCTCCACAAGGCTATGTCTTCACTAGATGGTCTTATGCTAAAGACGTCTGAGTCATGAGCAGTAGGGTTTCCTTCGTAGTCGGGTAGGTAACCTTTAACCCTTTTGGGCTGCTATCATCTCTACATAATCCCGAAGGCTAACCTCGATTGTTGCCCTAGGATGCTGGACAAGTAGGGTTTAGTTTTGGAGCTTAGGGCTTTGCGCGTTCAGGGTCACATATTCAGGTCCAGGAAGCCTAAGACTCCACGCGAATCAACAAGGCTTCTCGTTTGCTTTGAGCGGTCCTGGTAAACTCTTGAATTGCTAGACCACGCCCTTTATCACACCCTACCCTCACTCCTATATGCTTGGTTTCTGGTGTACCAGGTCGGACTACAAGAGCTGTGCCCTACACCAACCTTGGACCCTGAACTCGCAAACCGCGTTGCCGAGTTGCGAGAGTCTGAAACCAACCTCGCCTGCATTGCCGAGTTGCGAGAGTCTAAGCCCGAAAACCCCAAAGCCCTAAAGCCTAAAACCTAAACCCCTAAACTGCACGCAGGGAGAACCCAGTTAGCGCAAGAAGGTTTGCGGTGTAAGGCCCGAGGCGCAAAGGCAAAGCCCCAAGAGTTAAAAGCAAACCCCGAAGCCAAGCCCAAACCAGGTTGGTTTAGGGCTTCGGGCTTGGGGTTTAGGGCTTAGGACTTTGGGTCTAGGGCTTAGGGTTTCGGGCTTAGGATTTGGGGTTTATAGGCGTCAGCCCGAAGTTTTGAACGTAAATCCGCGTCATCTGGAGCTCCAAAACAAAAGGCGCCTTGCCTCGACGACAACCCCGAGCTGGTGTACCTCTTCCTCGAAATGAACGAGCTCACTGCCCTTCCAAGCCTATCTCCCGGCGGCTGCAGGGTTCTTAGAGTTTGGGATATTGGAGGTTTGGATGTTAGGGTTTAGGGATCAAATGGGGGTTTTAGAGTTTAGGGGGTTGAGTGGTTGCTCATTATGGGGTGGAGGGTACAAGGATTTAGGGTTCAGGGCTTCGGGAGGGGGGAGGGTTTAAAGGCTCTCCGTTGTCTTTTTTTTTGTGATTTGGGGCCGGATTGGCGTTGTAAATCTCACAAGGCCTAAACTTGAATTCGTGGTAGAGTTCTTCATACTCTTCCTGAGGGCTCCTTATGACGCTTATAGTGTAAGAACCCTGTTCTACTGATCATTCAGCTCCCTAGACTTTATCCTGAAGTGTTGCTTCCCTTTTGGTTTGGGGCTTGCTTCGGGTTTAGGGTTTAGGGTTTAGGGTTTAGGCTTAGGGTTTAGGGTTTAGGGTGTTTAGGGTTTAGGGTTTTGCTCGGTCTGGGAAGTACGGTGTGCCTGAAATCCGTGCATCAAGCCACCAGATCCCAGGCTTGTACGATGCAGAACCTTGGTGGCTCTGAAACCCTAAACCCCTAAACCCTTAAACCCCTAAAACCCTAAACCCTAAACACCCTAAACCCTTAAACCCCTAAACCCTAAACCCGAAGCCCTATAAATGTTGGCTCAGACTTGGAACCTTCTGGGCCCCCAAAACCCCCCCCACAGGCGACGACGCGCGGTGCTGTGCTGAGCCGTTTTTTTTTTAATGGTAGACGGACCATATCGATAGCGGGGCAGCTTCACCTGCCGACTCCCCTCTGAACTTCTAGGGGTTCTAGGGGTCCCTGGGTTTAGGGGTTCGGGGTCTTGGGTTTGGGTTTAGGGTTGCTGCCCAGAGAGCCCCAAAGCCCTCAAGTACACCACCTGCCCGACACACCAACAAGCTTTAAGTAGTGAAAGGAAGGATATTTCGGGATAAGGTTGCAATGAGGTTCCCTAAAAATTTGTAGGGACACTCGGAGGGCATGTAAAGGGGATGCAGGGCATCCAACCCTACTATTTTCCTTACATTTCAGAGAACCCACTCCCACCAAGAAACCTCGGCTATAGGGAAACCCCAAAACCCTAAACCCTAAACTGCCAGCTCAGGCGGAACAATCGCAAGCTCCAGGTGATCAATGCCGCTTTGATGTGTTTGCCAATGGTTTCCCAAGAGCCTGGGGTTGACGGGTTGAAGCTGGATTCAGTAGGGTATGGTTGCGTGAAGCGGCTGATCAGGGTTTGCGGGCAAGAAGTTGGGCCCTGCGTAACCCAATAAATTACGTTCCTTGAGTAAGTTACTGCCTGACTGCCCCTGCTTGGGGGAGATCTACCAAGAACCAAGAAGAGGTTGGTTCGGCAAAGTCATGGCCTGCCCAAGAAACCTTCCGCCAGATCCTTTACTTGGGAATCCTGTCTGTCCCTGCTGGCTTTGAAGATCCATCTTTTTCATATGATGGGACCCGCAATGCACAGGGACCTCGAGCCCTCAACACCAAAGACCTTCGCCTTGGAACAGGGGTTCGTACCTTATCCTTTCATACCAGGGACTCTGAAGTGAGAGTATCGCTGATGTTCAGACTGCTCTATTAGGCAAAGAGTAGGCAAACATGGTTTTGAGTTTCAGGGTTTGGGGCTTAGGGTTTAGGGCCAGGGTATTTAAGGTTTGGAGCCTAGGGTTTAGGGTGCGGGCTTGGGGTTTATGGTTAATATGGGCCTGTTAAACGAGTACAGCGATTCCTTCACAGCATAACATGTGTAGCAGAGAGCCATCGCGAAAAAGGACACAATTTGCCCGAATTAAGCCCTAAATCCTACACTAGTCGGTACTCGAAGCTCGAGATCAGGCAGGTGCAAAAGAAGTTCAACCAAAAAAAAAGCCCTCAACTGTTCTCAGTATCCGCTGGGTTCAGGGAGCGGGGAGGTTCCGCCTTGGAAGGAAAGGGTTTTGCGCTTAAGTTAAGTGCGGTGTACCTCAAATGAGGGCTCCTTATAAGAAAAGGATCCCAGTACAGCATCCCATTGGGGTCCCATGTTTCGACAAACTCCAATCTCGAGGCAGAGAAAAATCAGCTGAAGCTTTTGCCATCCCTTCAAGCAGCATCGGAGCTTGAGCAGCTGTGGCTTGTGGGAAACCAGCCTCCTGGCTTTGTGTCGGGGGACGTGGCATTCAAGACTTTGGGGATCTGGATGTGGAGTTCATGCTTCAAAGGGCAGAGGAGGGTTCCGGGTTTCAGTGTATCTGTGTCTAGTCTTCTGAACATGCAGCCCTTGACGGCACCTTTCACGGTTTCCGGGCCGTAAGGACAAGGTAGTCCGTGAGGTTTCGCTATCGCATCATTATAACCTTACAGCTGGTAAAAAAATCATGTGCACGCATATAAGCCCTGCAGCTTGATAAAACAAAAGCCATACACCATGAAACACAACTCTTCAACACCCTACCAAAAACCGTAAAACCCAGGACCCCTTAAACCCAAACAGAAGCCCACTCAGGTTACAAGAGCTGCCGAGCCTCGAGGCCAACACAAAGCTACAGTTCCTGGATGTCTCAATGAACGAACCTGGCCTGTGCTCTTGGGAGTGTAGGTTTTAATGATTTTTTGGGAACAGACGTTTTTTTGCTTCGGTAAGTAGATTCGAAGTAAATTCAGAGGAAGATGAACCATGGTAGGTTTAAAGGGTTTACAACAGCAGCCAAGGACTTGCAATCTCTGCCCAGTTTAGCCAAGGCTGAAGATCTGAAGTGCCTTAGGGCACGCACCAATGCTTTGACGGACCTTCCAGAAATCAGCCCTCGCGCAAGGTTGCTTGAGCTCACCGTCTCTTTCAACCAGATCGAGCGGCTGGATCTTACGAGTCCTGCCTTCCACTCTCTGACCTATTTGAATTTGGATAGCAACCTCTTGGAAAGTGTTGTTGGCCTCGGCTCGATGGTCGACTTGACGCACCTGCATTTGGCAAACAACGCCTTGCGGCAACTTCCGGACCTTGCCGGAACCCAACTATCTGATCTCGATCTGTCGCAGAATCGCTTGCAAACTCTCCCCTTTTTAGGGAGCCTCCGCAAGCTGTCACTGTTGAATGCAGAAAGCAACTATTTGACATCTGTTTCGGGCTTGGAGAATCTGACTGGCTTAGTATGGTTGCGCCTGGCGAACAACAACCTAACCGAGCTTCCCAGCTTGAAAGCATGCAAGTATATGAGGCTTGTGTCTGTAAGCCACAACTCGCTTGTGTCCATCGGAACTCTCCCAACTTTTCTCGATGAGCTCAACGCCGGGCACAACCGCCTGAGCCGATTATCTTTTCCAAGCTACATGAGAATGCACAGCCTGGATCTTCGTCACAACCTGTTGGAGGAGTTCTCGTTGCGGCCCTTAGCCAATTCCCAGCTATTGTACCTGAGCGTGCGTGGCAACCGCTTGAAGCGTTTGCCCGGGTTGGAGAATCTGGAAGAGCTGCGTTTCCTTGATGCCTCCGAGAATCAACTGACAGAATTTCCGCCGGGCGACAGGCTATATGAGCTGGAGGGGCTTTGCTTGACAAACAACAACCTACCGGTGCTGCCAGGCCTTTTTGGCTTTCGCTTCTTGCAAAGTTTGGGCTGTGCAGAAAACCCTCTCAGTGAGAGACCACAAGCCCCAAAGGGGGTTGTTTGCGACTGCTGCGCGAACCCTTTAGCGCAGGACATCCCGCTTCAACTAGCATGGTGCGTCCAGAAACAGAGACGCATTGGAGACCGTGTCGGGTGTCAGCAAATAGGGATGGTCTCTGTTGCAGTTCCTTGTTTGATTCCCCTTCGCATTTTCAACGCTGGAAGCCCGATCCCAGCTCGAAACATATTTTTAGGGTTTCCCTGACATGAGTTTGCTGGGCTTTGGCAGCCCCGAGCATGTGTAACTGTGCGTCGTCGCTGTCTATGAGGTTGTGTTCGGGGCTTGGGCTTAAGATGGGCTTGCGGTAGCTCTCTTTGGAGGAGTCCCTTTTGTGCAGCTTCGGCTAAAAGAAAATACACTTGAGCTGTTGTACTTCAAAACTAAGAAAGCCCTCAACCCCGAATCCACTAACCTCAAAAGTCTGCAGCCTTTCCGGGCTCCAGTTACTCAAACAATGCGGTTCTGGGCTATATAATCTAGTCACCTACTATCCTTAACCCCCCAGGTACCTACTATATAGGGTACTAGAGCCCCTAGGGCCCTATATAGTAGGTACTTGGGGGGTTAGGGTATGTTTGAACGGTTAGTAGCGTACTATTCAGGAAGCTCGAGGTAGGCCTTGAAGCCTCGAACTCCCAACCATGAGAGACTCCAAGCTCCCTAAAACCCTAAACCCCTAAAACCCTAGGGTTTAGGGTTTAGGGTTTAGGATTTAGGGTTTTGGGTTTTGGGTTTAGGGTTTAGGGTTTAGGGTTTGGTCAAACCCTAAACCCTTGACCCTAAACCCCTAAGCACGACAGTCACAAGCCGCGAGGCAGCCGCCGACAAGCTGAGATTTGCACTTCACAGCGGAGAGGCGACTAACAACAGAAAGTAGGGTTTTGGGGTTTAGGGTTTAGGATTTGGGGTTTGGGGTTTGGGGTTTAGGGTACCCAAATAGGGTATGGGGAAGGAGACATAGCCTAGACATGCCTAGATCGAGATGTAGTTGTTGCTCAGACATGAAGAAATAACGGAACATACTTGTATGCACACACACTAACAAACAAACAAACTAACATCCACACACACACACACCCGCGGAGACACACAGACACACACACACACACACACGCGCGCACACACGCACGCGCGCGCACACGCGCACGCGCACACGCGCGCGCACACACACACACACACACGCCACACACATGGGGTGTGTGTGTGTAGATTATATGTGCATGTATATATACATATATATATATACACACGTGTTTTCACATATACATATACTCATAGGTACGTAGTCAGTTGATTGATTGTTTTATCTGTCGATGTGGGTATAAACATATACGAGATCATGTATGTATGTAAAGCTTGTTACACTATGTCTGTGTACATACCACAAATTTCTCAGGGGCGAAGAGGAAGTCCATTATCCCAAGTGTAGGCTTGCACGTCGCTGGTGTGTCTCCGAACGCTTCGTCCAACCATTGAGAGTTGAGGGTGAAGCCAATTGACGTGCTCCTGGGAGCTGGAGTGCTCTCAGTCTCCATGGTAGTTCTTCGTATTGGTTTAACCAAGTTAATATCAATACTGTTGATGATGAACATCCTGCATCACCTTTGGGACCCTAAATTAGAGGAATTATGGTATGATGGGTAATGCAGGACTTATATCATCAATCGTATGACCCTACAAGGTAAGCCCCCAAAGGAGCTACAATGGAGACTGGGGTCTAGGGTTAGACATACCCGTGGCCGTCATTCCCCTTTAGCCTGACAAGCGGGCTTAGCAGGCCAGGCATTTCCTCCTTGCCAGCATTTGAAGGATCTCTTGTGCGCCTAAGCGAACTCCTGGACCCCCGAACTTCTCGTGTGTGTGTGTGTGTGCCTTTTTTAAAATCCTAAACACTACTTAGGGGCCGGAAGCATTACTTAGCAGTATAGCGAACCGTTAACTTTTTGGGTACTATAAATTCCTATAGAACCCTAAAGGTTAACCTCTACCTCCGCTTCAATACTGGAAAAGTTAGGACTATTGCAGTCACTTGGCTAGACCTCGAACCGTGAGCCTTGAATCTTCGGTTCTCTAATATCGAGGCTTGAACAATCAGCAATAGCATCACCTTAGGTAGCACCACTGTAAGTCCACTCTAGCATACCCCGAAGACTCAAGACCCATCGCAGCTGTACCATGTTATGAATACTAAAGCCCCAGACTACCCTAAGCCCTAAACCCTAAACCCCAAGCCCTACCCTAAACCCTAAGCCCGCAAAGACTACACTTCGAAGGAAGCGCTGCCCCCGAAGCGCTTCGGGGAGGTCTCGGCTCCGGGGGATTTAGAAGTTTTAGGTTCAGGGATTTAGGAATCAGGGATTTTGGGATTTAGGGGTTTAGGGGTTTAGGGCATGGTGTTCAGGAATTTAGGGTTCAGGTGTTAGGAATTTAGAGCATGGGGTTCAGGGTTTAGGGATTTAGAACATGGTTTTTAGTTCAGGGGTTCAGGGATTTAGGGTTTAGGGATTTAGGGCTAAGCGTCTCCAT
>CAJNJA010078008.1:0-20308 GCA_905231915.1 Symbiodinium necroappetens
ATCTTCTCACGACCAAAACGCGACTTTGTCCCATCTGGACGATTTGCCTCATTGCATACGAGTCAATCTTGAAAGGAGCAATGCAGCTCCTGACCGCGCTTCTCCCTCGCGGGTGAAGGCACGGAGGCTGGAGAGACAGCAGCCTCAGCATCCAGCGGTCTTGCCCCGGCACCTTTGGAACCCGGCCGTTCAAGATCACGATCCAGATCTTGCAGAGCACGCCTCCGGCCAAATCAGAGTTCAAGAAGCAGCCTTGATCGCCATCATGGACCTCCGCGAGGCCCTCCTCCGCCTGTTCCTTTACATCCAGACACTTTTCAGGAGGACAGGCGGCGACGAAGAAGGGCCCGGCGAAGCCACACGCGGAGCTCCTCCCTCGACTCCTCGGAGATTATCCACAGAGTTGCCCTGAGGAGTCTGGATGGAACGCCCTCGTGGGCCAGAGGCTCCAATAAGGAAAGGCGGCAAGCTCTGGAACGAGACCGAACCAGTGCTGACCAAACAGCGGGACCACGCTCTCCCAACACAACGATCAATCCACTGGACTCGTTCCTGGAGGCGGAGGGTGAAGAGGAAGAATCTCAGGACACTGATCCGGAAGATGAGTTTGCCACAGACTTCACCAGATCACCGGGAGGAGGCAGAAGCAGAGGACACACGAGAGCGGAGAATGAAAGCCTTTCGGACCTTGACTCGGGCTCTCCGGCTACTCCTCCAGCTTCCTCAGTTGCTCCCCGGCCTCCCAACGGAGCTGCCGCGGAGCTGTCCTCTGAGTCAGGAGGCGACTTTGGTTTCAGCCAGCAAACTAAGGATTGATGTCTTTGCTGGGAACAGACCTTCAGCCTGGCAGCGACTCAAGCGGGAGGGGCAAAATGGTTGCAAACACAGACTTCAGCTTTGCTCTTCTGCAGCCAATGAGCACAACCAGAAGTACCAGTTCTGCCAGGTGCAAGCAAGCTGTTCATTGCACTCGACCTCCCAGCAGAACTACATGGACGCAGGCCAGACGATGTCTCTTGCAGATGCTCTTCCCCCTATACCGCCCGACGAAGGACCTTACCCAAAGTTAGCAGCGCCAGCAGTGACACGAACAACCAGGAGCCGCTCGGGTCCCAAGCCCCGAGGTTGCAGTTTGCGCCTGCTCTGCATATGTTTTCTTTACATCAGTTTCCTTAACTTTGCAGCGGTAGAAGCAGCATCTGCGACAGATGTGAGGGTTAGCAGCTTGCCCACGGGGCTGCTGGGAACTGTGCCTTCATTTGGAGGTTCAGTGAAAAACAGTGGGTCATCCGATGCCAACCTACGAGCTGCGGATTTGCCAGCTGCACGGAAGCGCTCCTACAGGCGGGCAATACGACGAGCAACTATACATGGCAGCACTCGTTATCGTGGCAGAACTTTTTCCATTTCCGAGTTAAACTCTTTAAGGCTACCTTCCCATACAAACACCAGACCGACTAAACATCCATCCCCGACATTGGGCCCCCGCATGCGCGTCCTCAGTGTCAACTTCGATGGCATGAACTCGCCATTGTACGACTCGCTTCAGCTATGGTTATAAGACTAGACACAGCTCCATTCGATGTCCTGCTCATACAGGAAACTCATCGAGGATTCGGCGGCGAATACAACGAATGGCAGGCCGGCGAATGGTATCTGATCAGCTCTCCTGATGTCAAATCTCGCTTCGCAGGAGTCGCCATTGCCATCCGCAGGCGTTTTGCTCGGCACTATGGAGTGCGAAGCCTGGAAGTGGTGCCAGGAAGATTATTACACGTTCGGCTTACAGGCAAGCTCTACAGTATCGACTTATTGTCTTGCTATCAACACGTGATCAGCAGCAGGGACAGTGCATCAGTCAATGCCTCAAGGCGGGAGCAGTACTGGAACAAATTGGGCAGCTATGTGGCAGGCCTCCCTCGTCGCAACATTTTGCTCTTGGGAGGGGACTTCAATTGTGCAGCCAGGAAGGAGCCGGGAGTTGCTGGATATGCTGCTCCGGATCGCAACCCATATTACTTCGACCAGGACGACTTTATTGGATTTGCCAAGGCAAACAGCTTATGCTTGTTGAACACGTGGTCTAGGGATGTGGACACAGGTATGCGCACTTTCATCAATGGGCAATGCAACAGTCAGGTAGATTACATCATGACAAGGAGAAATACAGCGGATTCAATCTCCAAACAGTCCAAGCCACTTCGCTCCCTCAACTTTTCACCGTGGAGGCTGGGTGCAAGACATTTACCAGCACAGGCTAGTGTGCCGCTCAAGCCAGGCTGGAGCTCTATCGACTAGGCCCCGACTCAACCTCATCTTGCCTATGATAAAGCAGCTCTTGAACTCTCCATATACCAGCACGATCAGCAGGCCCAACAGCTGGTGCAAGAAGTTCAGCGAGGCCTTGGTTCAATCTCCTGCTATACTGCCAATTCTCTCAATCACCTGCTGCTCAGCACTTGTGCCAGGCTTTATCCTGCAGGCCGAGCCGCTCGACCTCTACGGCCATGGCAACAACAAGATGTACAAGTCTCGGTGAGAGAGATGTGGGCTTGCAGAACAGAGCTTGGCAGGGTAGGACACAACATCAGAAATGGATTGCTCTCTCGGAGGCAGGTCTTCGAAGCTTGCAGAATCTTTGCTCGTTAGAGCTATCGGGTACTGCGACAACGAGGCAGGTGGCACCGGAAACGGCGTCTGCTACAACAGCTCGAACAGGCGCAGCAGGCGGAGCAACGCAGGGACGTCCGATCCTTATATCAGGTCATCCGGCTGATCTCTCCAAAACTTCAAGGAGGTAAAGTGCGAATACGTTCTACAGCAGGCCATCTCTTGACCCCGAAGGAGGAACATGCAGAGACAGAATGATGTTGAACCGGAAGCCAGACTAGACCCGATCATCATCACGGAGGACGAGATGGTCAGATCCTTAGGACAGCTCGGTTCTGGCAGAGCTGTTCCGCAGGGGCATGCACCGTCTTCTGCCTGGAAACACTGTCGCGAGGTCTTGGCTGGACCATCGATCGAGGCATTCCACAGTGAATCCATTGCTGGTTTTCCGAATTTGTGAGCGGATTGTAAGCTCACTTTAATTCCGAAGCCGGGCAAGACCATCAAGAGACCAGATTCTCTCAGGCCATTGGGCGTAGAGGATGCGGCTGGTAAAGCAATCGCTCGTGTCATCAAACAACAACTACTAGTTCACATCAAAGATTTGCTTGCAGTCTACGCACAATCTGCCTATTTGCAGAATCTTTCAACCTCTGATGCAATTCAGCGGATTGCAGGGCATTGCCGACATATCACAGAAGCAGTCGGCACAGATCGCATTACGGTCTTTGGGAAGCGCGAAGGGCGCCAAAGAAGCAAATACAATGGAGGGGCCCAACTGCTCCTGGATATGTCGGCAGCTTTCGATCGAATGCCTCGCAGTGCACCGTTGTCGGCTTTGCAATGGGCGCGGGTGCCTTCCAATTTGATCTCCATCATAATAGACATTCACTGTGTGTGCCGATATCATGTTGTTCATGAGGGCTTTGAATCCTTTATAGACATGAAGAATGGAGTTCTCCAAGGATGCACTTTGGCACCCATCCTTTGGTCGCTCTACAGTGTTTTTCTATTAAGGCAGATAGAGGAAGCACTTGAAAGTTCCTGGCCTAGGGAGCAGATGACGCTTTATGCAGATGACACGCACTGTGCTTGGCGACTACAGTCAGAACAGGACTTGAATTTTATGATCAAGAGTGCCCTGGCGGTCTTTGATGTCTACCGGAGATACGGGATGCGAATAAATCCAGACAAGTCCACGCTTATCATCAAGCTTGGTGGAACTCACGGCGCAAAGTGGCTTAAACAACATATCCACCTGCAAGACGGCAAACGTGTGTTCATGTTTCAACATGGTACAAGCTATGTTTCGGTTCCGATCTCCAAGCAAGCCAAGTATTTAGGTATCATGGTGTCTTATCAGAATTTTGAGCAGGCCTCCCTTCAGCACAGACTAAAGGCTGCCGGTCTAGCGAGACAGCGCTTGGCCAAGGTGTTGCACTGCTCGAAGTACCTAAGCATGAGGCAAAGACTGCAAATCTATGCTGCCTGCATTCGCGCAACCTTTTTGCATGGATTAACGACCATTGGTCTTTCGGACAAGGACCTAAGGCAGCTCCATCGCAGGGACATCAAGTACGTTCGAGCTGTAGCCAAATCGCCGGTACACCATACTAGAGAGCCCGCCGAGCAACTTTTCAAGCGGCTTCAAGTTAACAGTATCCGACAGGTCTTCCTGAAGCTAGGCGGTACCACCACACAGAAGCAGCGCGATTTGCCAACAACGACTACAACAGCAACGTGCTCGACTCCGCTGCACGCGTTTGGGAGTTGGATGGTGTGCTAGCCTCTTGTGCGTGTCCCACATGTGGAATCTACTTCCCCCCACGGCAGATTATGAAGATCCACCACAGTCGAAAACATGGCACAAAACTCTCTCAGCAGATTGATAAACGTTCTTCAGCCTTTAAAACATTGGACATCTCTGCACATTGTGTTGATGGTATGCCGGTATGCACGCATTGCGGGCTTGGACTCTCTGGTTGGCAGGAATTTCGTTCACACATATTGAATGCCTGTCCTGGACTTTCAACGACCAAGCTAGGCACACCGGCTGATGCAACCAGGCCTGATCATATTGAGAAGCCTGATGATGAAACAGAGAGGCTTGCTCAGCGGTCCGCCGCGGAGCCTCTCCTTAAGCAAATTAAAGCTGATCCGGAGCAAATGGAGATACTCCAGGGACCTCAGTGGTATAAACTGATCAAAGTTCCTTACATCAAAGAACTGCTTCTAAGTCATTGTGCCTTTTGTGGCCAGTGGATATCAGATCGCAGTGGCTCCCTGGAGAATCACCTCAAGTCGGCCCACCCCAACGATTATAAGACTCGGACAGATGTTCGCTCGGTCTGTCAAGTTGTTCCAGCTGCATCACCAGTCCTTGTGGCATCTGTGGAGCAGTCTTCAAACAGCGTCACAGTTGCACATTGCTGCAGCATTTATGCTACGTCCGTAAGGGCCTGAAGCCTAGTGATTTGCAGCAAAGGCCGATTTCCTTTGCTCAGGAACGCCATGACCCCGGCGGAGGAAGTGAAGGAGATGTTTCAGGACATTGGTCCGGTGGCAACAGCACAGGCCCTGGGAAAAAGGGAGACCACAGAGACGGACCAGGTAGCTGCGACGGGAGCATCAGGGACGGCCGATCGCCAGCCAAAATATCCTCGACCGACGTCCAAAGGACGAGGACATGGGAAAGGAATGCCCTCTTCCAAGCAAGCGGAACCGGCTGCAACCGTGACGGAGGAGGAAGCAGGGGCAGGAGCGACAACTACCAGCCCAGGGCTACAGACAAGGCGGATGGGGCAATCAGTCTTACAATGGCCCAGGAGGAAACGGCAACCGCCGAGGGTGGAACAATCAGCGAGGCCAACAGTCCTGGGGTCGGAGGGAGAACCGCGACCGCGACCAACAATTCGAGGACAAAATGGAGGAGAGCATAAAGATGCTCACTCGTCTGTGCCTTCGGCACGAGGACGAGCTTTCTCAAATTTGAACAGAGCGGGACTTCATTCTTACCTTCGAGACGAGGTCGGGAGCGGCCCTTCCAAAGATGTACAAGATTGCAATGGTTTGGAAGGAGAAGAAGGAGCAGAACTTGGTCGACTGCTCCCTGCGCAAGACCTTATTCATTGCAGTGCTGCAGATGTGGCACGGGAGAATGCGGGTGTTGGAGTCGGACGAAGCTCTGAGGAACCAGGTGATAGCCCAGGGCTATGCGGAGATCCCACAGGGAATGCCCTGCTGAAATTCCATTCAACCCGGCGCATGGCGGAATGAGACGGTGACGTTTCTCCTTTCGATTGGGCTACGAGACCCGAGGGCCTCGCAGGCAGGGGGATGCTAACCAACCTTTGTGGTTGTGCAGCCAGCAAAGTGCTTGGCCTTCGCTTGCGGCCGACGAAGATGGATCGTCAACCGTTGGCCAAAGTATTGGCGGAGCGCTTCCCACCGTCCGATCCACAGCCACGTCTGCAAAGGAAGCCGCCATCCCAAGCTGCTCCAGCGAGCCCTGCACCGATCCTGGCAGATTCGGCTCAGAAAGACAAGGCAGCAATGGAGGTGGAGGAGAACAAGCAGGACAGCTGAACCTCCCTGCCAGGCTGGGAGCACCTACAGGATTCATTCTCCGAAATTCTTCGAATGTTTGTTATATTAATTCATGGTGTCATTTGCAGCATTGGATGGGCAGTGGCCTATCTGACTCGTTTTCTCATGGCAGGCTTTCCACGGCTATACGCATTCTTCTGAAGCAAGGTTCGACGCACTTGTTGTCTCTCCTACCCTGGCGACAAGCGTTATCTCAGTGGCAGAATGTACATCAGCAACAGGATGTTTCAGAATTCGCTTCCTTTCTGCTCGATTTTGCGCGGCCGGAGGCTTATCAGGGACATTGGGAAGCTCGGTTGATTCACGAGGGCTCTCCTCCTACAATCCGAATTCTTGACTCAGGTGCGTGCTTTTCTCCGATTGTCATTGACTTAACTGGGCCAACACTTCAGCGTTGTGTCTACTCCTGGCACACTCAGGCGAATACCCATGCCCTTGCACAGGCTCCTTTGCTTCTGCTATTGGCACTAAAGCGTTTCCGGATGGATGATGATTCCTCAACGGGTGTCATCAAAGATACACAAAGTGTCACAATCTGCGCAGGTGAACTGGTTAGAATCCCCAGCTTTGACAGCAATGCTGGGCTCTCGATGACCATCGTTGCCTACGTCGTCATGGGTGTTGTATTTCACATCGGTGACACTATCAAGGCTGGCCACTATCGTTCGGCTCTGAGCGGCTCAGACCCGACAACGAACCAGCATGTTTTTCACCTGTCGGATGATAATAGCAAGTTGCAGATCTCCACTACATCCAACGATTTAATCAACTCTGGTGGTTATCTTGTCGGTCTTAGAAGATTGGACAGCTTTTCGCATTTGGAGGGGGCCAATCGGCCTTGAGCAGTCCTGCAGCCTGCTTGGTACTTCGGTACGGGGCTGCGGCTTTCGCTTTTGAACGTGTCTTTGAACACAATTGCATGTCACATCATAGCTGACGGTGCCGAACGTGCACAGCTGCGATCACTGAACTGTGTGAAGCAACCGGTTCATCAGAACTGGTCTTTTCGGACGCTTAGTGTTGCCTGACGACGCTGCGAATCAAAGTCGAAAATTAAAAGTAGTAGTAGTTGTTGTTGTAGTAGTTTAGGAGTAGGAGTAGGAGTAGGAGTAGGAGTAGGAGTAGGAGTAGGAGTAGGAGTAGGAGTAGGAGTAGGAGTAGGAGTCGTAGTGGTAGTGGTAGTGGTAGTGGTAGTGGTAGTGGTAGTAGTAGTAGTAGTAGCAGGAGTAGTAGTAGTAGTAGTAGTAGTAGCAGCAGCAGCAGTATTAGCAGGAGTAGGAATAGCACTGGCAGCACTCAGCCTGCAGAGCTGGCGGGTAGGGCTCGGAAGTGGGCCCCGAGGCCTGCAGAAGCCCGTAAAGGCCCGGGCCCTGCAGAGCACAGTTCTCCAAGACTGGGACAACCCCATGCATCGGTGCTCAGGTCCACAGCGTTGTGGATGTCTACGAGAAAAATGTTGCTTTCAATATTGTCGGTGCTCTTGGATGCAATCAGAAACGCACGATTCTAGCATTCCTGTGTCGTTTCGGCTGTACGGCATGATTTGGCCCGTCATGGCTGAAAGCGGCAACCAGCTTTCAGAAGCTCTTCACGCTGCACCAGGTACGTCTGAAGAAATCACGAAGCTGCCGGACTGGCTGGCTGCTCCATATCTAGGAGTTGCTTGGAGAGTCCTCAGTTGGTGTTTGCACGACGTTGGATGCTTAGCTGGCCTTTTGCACATGGCTGCTCGCATCGTTTCCAGAGTTGTTAAGCAGTAATGCCTAGCTGCTGAAGCTGTCATGGCGACCACACGCCGGACAAAGCCGCTCCGCCTGCGAGCAAAGTACAAGTGAAACGCGTACGATTTCAGCTTCGTCACGTCAAAGAGGCATGGATGTAACCTACAAGCTGGCAATCATATGCAAGCAGGTTCGGACAACAATTGAATTCGAAGTTTCCTGAGGACAGGCAGAAGGAGAGTCACAGCACGCCAATGTGTTCCAGCATAAGTATCCCCGACGCTCACATTGACTCCTGAACTTAATCCTGTACCGCGTGTTTTCTAGGGCTGCGGCAGCTTTCCCAAACAAGCCTGCGGGATTGTGCTTGCCATGCCAAGCAGGTTAGTCGCAGATTGGATCGGCAGCCGATGTTGGACTATGCCGGCTGCGTCCTGATCTCAGACAACCCAGCCAGAAGAAGTCTGCAAGGGACGATGGGTACACCCAGGATGGTTCAGTGCTTGAGCAAAAAGACTACTGTAGCGAAGGCCTAGCTGCCTAACTTGCTACTGCAGATGTGCGTGATACCCATTTTACAGGGCTTGTGTTTCGTGGGAAGACACAAATCAGCTTTTGAGGACATACCGTCCCGATTGTCCTGTCAGGTACTGAACAACTGGGAACGATTGGATCCGAAAGGGCCCATCAAGCCGTCGAATGTGCGCTTACTCCGCCGCTTCACGGGCCTGATCGACGAGGCCGCCGAACACGGTTGCAATCGGAAGAGACGACCACTCGACGCGAGTCCCACGTGAGCTGTAGCTTCTCGAAAAGACAGGGTGCTGAAGGTGTCTTCCCCAGTTGTCGTACACAGCACATGTCGAGAATCGCCAGAGCCAAAAGTTGTCAAAGAATCTGCCCCGTCTTCGGCTTGAGGAGTGGTTTTTCAAGACGCACATCATCATCGAATCGGAAGGCGGACATGTGGCTGGTGCCCTGAAATCGATTTCCGCAGCAATGCGCAACTCGCCACTGACTGGTTGTTCACTTCCACCTAGCTCTGCAAGACCAGTTTGCAAAGCCAAGGAGCGACCCCAGTGAAGTATCTCTCAACCTTTGCCTCTCATTGCCTGAAGGATTGTTTTACAACAGAAGCCTTCTTGTCTCTTTCAAGCAGAGGCTGCAGCAAGTTTTGATTGTTGTGCTGTGCTGCAGCCGGACAATCGTGTGTATGGCAGATTATGGCAGATGATCGGGCATCGGGGTGTCAGGTGAGTCCATAGAATAGTGTCACCCTCCTCTACTCTCTGGCTTCTGTGCAAAGGAGTAACAAGTATTCCGGTGCCAAAGCATTTGATTGAGAATCCACGGATCGCACGTTCACGGCGACAATTTCAAATCGCGAGGACTTCCAGACTGTGCGTAAGCTGACCCGCTGGTCTCGCTGATAACATGTCGGTAATCACTTGGTTGAGGAGCTTCCCGTCAGCATGCTGCATGTACTGCTTACAATCCGCAGTCTTAGGCAACAACGACCTGCACAACTTGCTGCAAGAGCTGCACTTGCTGGAGGAGGCACTGTGGAGGCATGGGTGGCCTTGGCACGTATCCATCCCTGTTTTGACACTGGCCTGCAGTGCAGGAGGAGTTCTGCTGATTTTTCTCCCATCTCTCACGATCTTGTCAGTAGCGACTGCTACTGCTAGTGTCTGACAATCGACAATCGAAAAATCTCTGTTTCTTGCTACAGTTGTGCTGCAGCATCGATCTGCGACAGGCTGGCTTCTGTGTGCCTTCCCATCATGTTTGCGCGGTCGCCGCACGACCACAAGTTGCTGTGCGAACCCTTCATGTTCTTTTTTCGGCTGCGTCCGTACATCACATCAGTCGCTTTGTTGGCAACCAGCTGGCTGCTTGTGTTGATCATGCCCTAACCTTATCCAAGACCTACAGACACAGACCGCCGTCTGAACCGCCTTGAGGATTCGTCCTTCCGTTATCAAGGTAGAGTTGAAAGGCAGCTCCATGGTACTAAATTTACTAACCCGCATACTGAGCCTTATTAGAACCCGTATAGCCTCTAAGAAGCAAGGAGATGTAACTCGTCTGGACGAACCCGGTAAGGGAAGCAAAGCCCTACGTCCCGGAAAATTGCACTCTGTAGTAGTTTCACAGACAGAGACGGTTCACAACCCTATAGGGCTAGTGTTTCGGGATTGTCCCCCGTTTTCCCGAACGCCCCATCTTAAGAGTGGAGAGCTCGTCTGGAATACATAGGACATGCAGGCCTGCCACCGCTCTGCCATTTCTCTCAAGGTCTTATGTATGTAGTAGGGTATTAGTTCGCACTGTGTCGGCACCAGGGAATGTGAGTTATTGGAGATATAACGGCGAATAAGACAGAAATGGAGGCTGGGGTACAAGAATCGGTTTTGTGAGGGTTCCTGTATGTTCCTGTATACGCGGTCAATTTTGAGCGCACTTGCAGGTTGGAAGGGCATCCGTCCCATAGAGCCCGAGAGTAGCCACCAGACGTGGAGCTATTATCGAAAATTCTATAGCACGGGCTCTCGGGTGGCTTCGAGGCCAACTTGTAGTTCGGCGCAGGTCAGGCTTCGGCGCAGCTTGAACTGCTTTCCGAGAATCGTTTGCAAATATTGTTGCTGCAGGCCTTGTTTAGTCCGTTGCAGACATGCAGTGAGCAGTCTTTGTGTACCGCGATATTCCATTGGACGGGGTAGGAACAAAACGTGGACTTGCAGCGGGCTTAATCTTGGAATCCCGCTGTTCCCGGACAAGATAAGCGAATCATGAAGCAGTTCATTTCATTAGGCCATGTTAAGGATCATCGGCACACCGCCCATTTGCAGTCGGGGTCCGACATGCACCGGTCAAGGGAGTTGTTGGCATGACGAGGAGTGTGACTTTCAGACGTTTTTTCGATTATCCTATGTCCTGTTGTCGGCATTGGGCGTCAGACGCCATTCATTTTCATGCGGCAGGTTTATGTGCGGGAAAATGCAGCACTTTCACAAGTTCGAAAAACGAACCGCACAAGAAGAGGTTTGATTCATGTCACAGCCGTTCTCTGTAGTCAAGCATCAGTAGTGCATGAGCCCAGCATGTTTCCGAGGCCTTCAGACAGCGAAACAGTCCGCAATGCAACAATCTACACCAAGCCGCATTTATCCCAAATCTAGCTCTGTAGCGGGCATGATCCAGCTGCTGTGTTTACCCTGTTTGCAGACTATTTGACAGTGGTCCCCAGGTGTTTGTCATCTTGGCAAACTGCAACCAAGAGGGCCGACTGTTGTTGCCAAAGTAAGCAGCGAAATCATCTGTGTCTGCACCAGAAGGGGCATCACATCTGTTGTTTTGGTGTCGCAGGTGTCTGTATGCATGTTTCGTGTCACTTGCAACAGTCTCGAACGAGAGGCGTTCTGGCATGACCTGAAGTCGAAAACATCACCCTTTGGCCTTCCGCATGCGCCGTCTACACAGTGGTATCGGGCGGCAAAACAGAGACAAGTGAACTTGTTCCGGTCGTTCTATATCGGCATCCCGCAGAAGTCTCACCTTCAGCCGACTATGCACCGAAGAGCTTTTGGCCAGGAACCCAAAGGGCCACAACCCGTAAGCAGCGAGTGAGCCCGACATGAACGAGGCCGACATCGTAAAACCAACGCCAAAGCTCCCCTCCACAAGCCATACCGGAAGCCCAGAACCAAATCGGCCGAACACCCCAAAGGGTCAAGAAACCAATCAAACCCTAAACGGGAGGCTAAAACCCCTAAGGAGTGAAGCCCACCCACCGCCCTCAGCCCAGCGCTGAGCGAGGGTTGAGAGCTGATTTCCTGGTGCACAGCCAAGCCAAGGTCACCATGGAAATGTGTGGCCAGAGGTATTCTCTGTCTGGCCCCTCTGGTGCTATGAGCACAATCCTTCCTGCAGTGGACGCATTGCTGGGGATTCGGAGCCTTCGTTGAATGCAGTCCTGCCACCATGTCATGCAACGGCAAGTCCACACTTCTGTATGCCTGTGAGATCATCAGGCCTGGATTATTGGGCTGCTAGAGCCGATATTCCAACATAGTATGTCACAGAAAAGCTGTGAGTGAGACGTGTCGGATTGCTACTTCCCCGAGGGCGAAGGGACAGAGGGCGGAGGGCAGAGCGCCGTGGGCGGATGTTCGGGTATTTGCGAGGGCATCATATCGATTGTTTGCCTGAAATCTTTGTGCAATTGAAGCTCCTTTGGCACCCGGAAATTCTGTCCCGCGGAATGTTTTCATGGCAAAACCACTCCTGCATGATTAATTCTTTCTGGTTCTAGTTTTACATGTCTTGCAGCAGTTAAAAAGGTTGCCTTCGCATGTGCATATCGGGTTCGAACAATATTGAAAGACATCGCAACCCATTGCAACCCAAGCTGGGGCATGCAGAAAGACGACAAGGTGTTTGAAAAAGAGCCTTCTCGAGACCCACCTGTTTTGCGGCCCTAGTTCTAGTTCTAACGATCTCATAAAACAGTGAGTTCGTAGTGAACGTTGCAACGGATAGCTGGTGGAACAGACCAGACATGCCTGAGACATGTGTGCATTCTGTGGGTAATTTCGGGTTGACTTGCTGGCGAGGAACACATCTGCAGAACTTCGCGAGGCAGTCAAGACGTTCGAGGGCTATGTTCCGAAGGCGCAATCGTTGTCGGCATTTGGAAGTTGTTCCTGGTGCTGGCTGAAAAACTCCGCTGATGCAGTCCCGCCCTCCAGACAACACAAGCCCAGCCACCAGAAAGCGGGACAGCCTGCCGTGTCCACAATTGCTACACTCGCCAGGAGCACAGACAGTTTCTTGACGGTCTTCGCAATGCACCCAGCAGCGTCCGCAGCTTCATCAAAGCCGGCAAAGCAACTCTGGAAGAGAGCATGTGGTATGCACTGGCCGGGGCCTACAATGCTTGTACCTAGACCTCAGCGCTGAGCAGGGTTTTTTCCTGCAAGAGTGCAGGTCCTCTTTTTGGCAATTAGATGAGAGAGCTCTTCCCGCATTCAGCTGAAGTTGAGCTGAGGTATTTCGAGGGTCTTGGACTTTAGGTGGAGGCATTGGAGCTTCGTTGAGCAGTTTATCATCCGACCCTCCACAGCGACTGGTCCGATGCTTCTTGAATGGAACAGACTTGAGCATTGGACGCTGCTTTCACGCGAGGACGTTCGGAATTGAAACGAAGTGTCTACAGATTAGGGTCGGGGAATTGTAGGGATGACGGTCGCGGGTTGGGATTAGGGTTTTGCTCCTGTCTTTATTCTTACACCGTCATCCGTAGGCAGCAGTCGCGGCATGTTGGCCCGCGGACATCAGTCGCAAGTCCAAATTCTGCGGCCACTCTGACACCGTTTGTAAACCCGGGAAGCACGCACTGGAGGGGGCTGTGAAACTCGTCAGCCCCGAGGTGTCCCGAGGTGTAATATAGAGCCCTAAAAGGGTGGTTTCAAATCACGTGTAGAGGTCACAGCAACCCTCACTTCTGAGGAACACATCCATCTGCCCTGTGGCAGTTTCGGCGGATTCTTCAATTGACAGTCCATCGAGCAGTCACAGCCCTATGATGGGCACAGGCGGAACCACATTTGATTACTTGCAGCAGTGGCGCTGCTGCACATGCTGGCCTCTGATTCGATTTGTTTTCAACGCAGTCCTTCGTCAAACGTCGCCAGCATGACCCGAAGTTGCCTCTGCAATCTGTGCCAAGGCACATCTCAGATTCTCAGGTGGCCAGGATCACCCTCGGTCCGAAAGGACAGGAACGGGAAACTTTCTCATGCCCTGTGTTTTCGATGCACTAGAAACTAGTTCACTTCACGATAACTAGTTACAATTGGCGATCTAGTAGTACCTCATGCCTCGCATTCAATCGTGGGCATGGTCACAGACACGAGAATTAAGAGCAAGCTTGGAAAGTGTGGCGAACTTGTTACAGCTTGCAACACGAAAGGCTTGCTACTGTACAAGTAAGTACACTGGACCTGAGTGCTGCATGTTCGATGCAGATGTGACGGGGGTGCTGCGATAGTTGAGAACTTGGGTTTTCCAGATCTTTCATTTCAGATGGTGCAGGAGAGGCACACACCCGGCAAGAAAGCGCGGAGGCGTCGATCTCCGCAAAACATGCCAATCTGCCAGTGTTCGGCGATGCCCCTTGGCTGAGATTGTAATGAGGGCTGAATGTGAACCTAGCCGCCTCACAGCACTATGCAGACAACGCCGGTGCAGTTTACTCTGCATTTGCTAGTCTGGCGCACGGGCAAACGGCCTTGCCTCAAGGCCTCCCAGTCTGTAGGTCTCGGTGAATGCGCGATCAGACATCTGTTTCCTGCTCAAGGTGACCAACGGCCACTTCTGGGATCCGACTGGTCCGAACGGCTTCGTGACCAACCGCTGCGGGAATCTGCCAGGATGGGGTCCAGGCTCGCCGGCCGAAGGGGACTTCCCGGCTTTGGGTGGGGGCGGGGGGTTGTCGGGCACCCTCGTCATGGCCGTGCTGACCTGAAGAAGCTGATTAGAGATGCGAATACGGGAATGTTCTGATTTCGGTGACCCGAGTTGCCTCCAACAAAGGGAGGGGTGGGATTCTGAACCCATGCCCAACCGAAGTTCGAACACCCCAGCCCGAAATCCTGGATCCAATCCCCTAATTAGCTTGCCACCATCATCATAGAGAACCGCTGCTACATTTCCAGTTCTGGCTTGTTTTGTTGATGTCAAAACATTAATTTAATTTAAGGCACTGGGGATCTGGCACGGTCGCTGATGTATCTTGCCTTTCAGTCTGGGTGGCATTCCATGAAGCCGAAGGAGTTTCACGAAATACGCGAAGATACTCAGGAGAGGAATGGAGCGTTTTGAGTCAGAATGCCAGCCTGTGGCAGGTTTCGTCGGTCCGCTCCCTGGTTGCTCCGCTCCTCGTCTCAGGTCCAGCCTGGCCACAGAGTCCCTTCAACGTGGGCTTTTCTCAAAACACTTGTCTATTGCGCAGACACTGTGCCACCGGTGAATCAGCAACTGCATTCTTTGACCGTGCCCTCGATGTCACCCAGGCACTGATGGAGCTCGCGGCCATTATCCCCAACCTCTGCTTCTCCCACATTTACTCAGAGGAGCGGAGCGCGGGGATTCGTGCAGTCGTGGCTGACCGGCTTTCTTGTTCGTCTCGCCCTCTCCGAGCATTTGAGTGCAGTTGCCGTACGGTGTGATCCCTCCAGGGTAAAAGACGATTAGCAGGTCCTGCACTGCCTCTGGTGACCGAGCTGCTCAGGACCCTGACTCGCCGGCGATTGATCATCCCTTTGTCCTGAGGTCGGGAGGGCCAGGGGTCAAGAGCACAAGTTTGACTGCTTCACGCTACCGAAAAGCCCTTTCAGACAGCAGCGAACTTTTTCAGGATCAGTCGGCAGCGGGCAGCATCTTTACTCGCCTGGTGGGGTCACGTTGTCATGATCATCGTAGAATTTCAGATTCAATGTGGATTTAAATACGATTTTTTGCCTTTTCTGTATGTGGCCCAGGTGCGCGGCTGGAGGGCTTAGATTCGATTTTATTGCTCTAAGGTCATATACGGTGGCGAAGGCATAATTTCGAACTTAATTCCACATCGAACCATGTCCTGGTATGGAGGGAGATTGGCTTTGGATTTAATCTCCCATGGGTAGGGGGGTTTTAAATTCGGTTTTCCAATGCAAGGGTTTTTTTACTAGGGAAATTCAGAACAAGGAGCAAACTGCCCGAAAGAGACTAGAGATTGAGACTAGAGAATTTCGAAAAAAGACTTGCGAAATGAAAGCAAGGAGGAAACCGCTGGAAAGGAACTAGGGAATTTCAGAACAAGGAGCAAACCGCTCGAAAGAGACTAGATATTGTCGGAAGAGATTCTAGAAATTGAAAACAACGAGCAAACCGCTCGCAAGGAACTGGAGTAACTAAATAAATTCAGAACAAAAAGCAAACCGTTCGAACAAGACTAAGGCATTTTCATAAGACTGGAGAAATTGAAAACAAGGAGCAAACCGCCCGCACGGAACTAGAGAATTTCAGGACAAGGAGCAAACAGCTCGAAAGAGACAAGGGGATTTCGATAGAGACTAGAGAATCTGAAAACAAGGGGCAAACCGCTCGCAAGTGACTAGCGAATGAAAACACACAACAAGCCGCTTGAAAGAAACTAGAGAATCTCGAAAGAGATTTGAAATTTTGAAAAGAGCAGACTGCTCGACAGGAACTAGAATACTAGAAGGTATCAGAAGGAGCAAACCGCTCGAAAAAAACTGGAGAATTACGAAAGAGGCTAGAGCCTTCCAAAAGGAGGAGCACACCGCTCGAAAGATACTAGAGAATTTCGACAAAGACTTGAGACTCTGAAAAGACGGAGCAAATCGCTCGGGCAGAACTTGAGATCTTCAGAACAAAGAGCAAACCGCTCGAAAGAGGCTAGAGACTTTGGAATGCGAGTAAGGGAATGGAAAACAAGGAGCAAATCGCTCGAAAGGAACTAGAGTAACTAGAGAAATTCTTTGCAAGGAGCAATCCGCTAGAAAGATACTAGGGAATTTGGAAGAAAGCTGAAGAATTAGAAAATAAGGAGCCAACTGCTCGAAAGAAACAAGAGAATTTCGAAAGAGACGAGAGAATCTGAAAACAAGGAGCATTCATGAGCACGTTCGAAAAGAATCAGAGAATTTCAGAACAACGAGCAAGCCGCTCGAAAGAGACTAGAGAATGAAAACACACAGCAAACCGCTCGAAAGAAACTAGAGAGTTTCAGAAGAAAGGGGCAAACCGCCCGAAAGAGAAATGAACAAACACAAACAAGGAGCAAACCACTCGATAGCAACAAGAGAATTTCAGAACAAGGAGCAAGCCGCTCGAAAGACATTTCAGAGATTTGATAATTTGACAACAAGGCGCACACTGCTCGAAAGGAGCTAGAGAATTTCAGAACAAGGAGCAAACCGGTTGAATGAAACTGGAAAGTTTCGAGAGAAACTACAGAAATTGAAAACAACCAGCAAACCGCTCGAAAGGAACTTGAAAGCTTCCTATCAAGCAGCAAGCCGCACGAAAGAGACTAGAGGAATTGAAAACAAGGAGCAAACCGCTTGAAAGGAACTACAGAATTTCAGAAGAAACGGCGAACCGCTCGAAAAAGACTAGAGAATATCGAAAGCGACTAGAGAATTTGAAAACAGGGAGCAAACCGCTCGAAAAGTACTAGAGAATTTCAGAACAAGGAGCAAATCTCTCGAAAGAGGTTGGAAAGTTTGAAAACAAGAAGCACGCCGCTCGGAAGGAATTAAAGAATTTCAGAGCAAAGAGCAAAGCTCGAAAGATACCAGAGATTTAATATTTCGACAGAGGCTAGAGCAGTGGAAAACAAGACGCAAACTGCTCGAAAGGAGCTAGCGAATTTCAGAAGAACGAGCTAACCGCTTGAAAGAGACTAGAAAAATTTCGAATTCGGTAGAGACTAGAGAAATTGAAAACAAGTTGCAAACTGCTCGAAAAGAACTTGAGAGCTTCGGAACAAGCAGCAAGGCGCTCCGAAAGAGACTAGAGAATTTCGAAAAAGACTAGAGGAATTGAAATCAAGGAGCAAACCGCTCGAAAGGAACTACAGAATTTCAGAAGAAACGGCAAACCGCTCGAAAAAGATTAGAGAATATCGAAAGCGACTAGAGAATTTGAAAACAAGGAGCAAACCGCTCGAAAAGTACGAGAATTTCAGAACACGGAGCAAACCGCTGGAAAGAGACTAGAGCATTTCGAAACAAACTAGAGAGTTTGATAACAAGAAGCAACACCGCTCGGAAGGAATTAGAGAATTTCAGAGCAAAGAGCAAAACGGTCAAAAAAGACCAGAGAATTAATATTTCGAAAGAGGCTAGAGCAGTGGAAAACAAGACGCAAACCGCTCGAAAGGAACTAGTAGAGAATTTCAGAAGAAGGAGCCAACCGCTCGAAAGAGACTAGAGAAGTTCGAAAAAGACCCGAGAATTTGGAAACAAGGAGCAAACCGCTCGAAGAGAACTAGCGAATCTCAGAAGAAGGAGCGAACCGCTCGAGGGAGACTAGAGAGTTTCGACAGAGACTAGGGATTTGAAAACAAGAGGTAAACCGCTCCAAGGTAAGTGAAGAATTGGAGAACAAGGAGCAAACTGCTCGACAAAAACCAGAGAATTCCGAGAGAGACTAGCGAAATTGAAGAAGGAACAAACCGCTCGAAAGAGACTAGGAAATTTTTGTTGGGACTGGAGAGTTTGAAAACAAAGAGCAAACCGCTCGAAAGAGAGTAAAGACATTGAAAGCAAGGGGGAGACCGCTCGAAAGGAACTTGAGAAACTCAGAAGAGCAAACCGCTCGAAAGATTTTAGCGAATTTCGAAAAAGACTAGTGAAATTCAGAAGACGGAGCAAACCGCTCAAAAGAGACTAGAGAATTTCGCCAGAGACTGAGCTTTTGAAAACAAGAAGCACACCGCGCGGATGGAAGTAGATAATTTCAGAACAAAGAGCAAAACGCTCGAAAAAAACCAGAAAATTCCGAAAGAGACTAGAGCAGTGGAAAACAGGCGGCAAACCGCTCGAAAGGAACTAGAGAATTTCAGAAGAAGGCGCAAACCGCTGGAAAGGGACTAGAGAATCTCGAAAAAAAACTAAGGAGTTTGAAATCAAGGAGCTAACCACTCGAAACGAACAAAAGGATCTCAGAAGAAGGAGCAAACCGCTCGAACGAGACTAGAAAGGTTCGAAAAGATTAGAGAAATTGAAAACAAGGAACAAACCGCTCCAAGGGAAGTATAAAGTTTCAGAAGAATTTCGAAAGAGATTAGAGAAGTTGAAAACAAGGAGCAAACCGCTCGAAAGGAACTGATAACAAAGGAGCAGCCCGAGAGAATTTCAGAAGAAGGAGCAAACCGCTCGAAAGAGATTAGAGGATTAGAAAACAAGGAGCAAACCGCTTGAAAGAGATTGGAGAACTTGAAAACAAGGAGCAAACCGGTCGAAAGAGAGTAGAGAAACTCAGAAGAAGGAGCAACCTGCTCGAAAGAGGTTGGAAAATTTCGAAAAGGGACTAGAGAAGTTGAAAACAATCAGCAAACCGTTCGAAAGGAGCTAAAAAATCTCAGAAGCAGGAGCAAACCGTTGGGAGGAGACCGGACAAGCTCGAAAGAGACTTGATAAACTCAAAACAAGGCGCAGACAGTTCGAAAGGAACTAGAGACTTTCAGAACTTCAGAACAAAGAGCAAACCGCTCGAAAGAGATTAGAGAATTTCGAAAGCGAGTAAGGAAATAGAAAAGAAGGAGCAAACCGCTCGAAAGGAACTAGGGAATTCAGAACCGCCCGCAAAAGACTAGAGAATTTCGAAAGAGACTTGGGAAATTGAAATCATGGAGCAAACCGCTCGAAAGGAACTAGAGAATTTCAGAACAAGGAGCAAACCGCTCGTAAGAGCAAGGAGCAAACCGCTCGAATGAATTAGATAATGTCGACAGAGACTAGATAAGTTCAAATCAAGGAGCAAATCGCTCGAAATTGGGTTTAAGAAGAAGGAGCAAACCGCTCGAAAGAAACTAGAGCAATTGACACCAAAGGGCAAACCGCTCGAAAGGAACTACAGAGTTTCAGAACAAGGGGCAAGTCGTTCGAAAGAGACCAGAAAATTTGAAGAGACCGGGTCGCTGTGAGAGTGCTTTTTTTTGCGCACTTTGGCAGCGCCACTAAAACATTATCTCTTCATGTTATGTGTAGACTTGTATGTTTATGTGGACATGCAGGGGCTAATATGCATACGTCGTAGCCATTGCTACTCAAGAGTGAAACAAATTGTACGAACTGTTTGTGACGATGAGCTTCCCGGTTCTTCAATACCGGGGCTCAGTCGTGAACTGGGACGGATTGAAACCTAGCTATTGTTCAGCGATGTTACGCGTATGGTTCACCCGTCCACCATATAAATCCCGCCAAAAATTCACATTATTCCTTAATATGAACTCATCCGCCTCCTTCATTCTCAAACTTTCCATATGCTTATTCATTTTCTTCTGTTTCGCAAACTATATTTAAGAACATCGCAATCACAAACATCACAATGATCCACCAAAGAATTATACAACTGTTTTTTCTTCCCTGTGCCTCTCGCGATAATCTTTATTCTGCTCCATCCGTTTATCCTTATGAATTTCCCTGGGCAACCTCATATTTTCTGGACACCGCCTACACGACACATAACCTTCATCAACTTCCTCTACCCTCTTACTTCTCCGACACGTAAAGCAATTGTCTCAGTTCATTTACACACACACACACATTCTACATATCTCCGCATCCGCTTCGAAA
>CAJNJA010078019.1:4036-19759 GCA_905231915.1 Symbiodinium necroappetens
GGGCTTTGGGTTTAGGCTTTAGGGGGCTTACTAGGATTTCTGGTAAGGTTTCACTTCCATTGTCTGGCCGGGGTTTGGGAATCTCAACTTGAGAGTTTAGAAGGTTTAGGGATTCGATAGAAATTCACGTCTTGGGGTTGACATTGTGGGTAGCTGGGCACTTTGGTGTCTTACAGTTCTTTAAGGGGACTTCAAACAGACAGCACAGTCAACTCTGGCACCTATAGAAGATCGTCAGGATCTGAGCCACAAGCTGCACTTTCCATGACCATCCCGGGATCACGGTTTACAGAGGCTTAGTATTACCTGATCGTTGCTATCCCCTGAACCCTAATCCTAAACCCTAAACCCGTATAGACCGAGCGACGAGGATGAATGGATTGTCGCCAATCTTCGCGAGATGCGGATTGAAGCGGTAGAGGGGCCAGTAGCCACCTGGGCTTTCGGAGGTGAACGAACATAAGGCTGTTCTACGAGTTCTACAAGTCTGACACCTTTCGGGGTCTTGATATGAATCTATATTATGTTTATATTCTACATGTATGTATGTATGTATGTATGTACGTATGTATGTACGTATGTATGTATGTACGTATGTGTGTACATATGTATGTATGTATGCATGCGGTATATGTATACATTGTGTTTCTGATTTGAATAAGGCTAAATCGCAAGCTCCATTCGAGAGTCTGGGGCAAGCTTCCTTTACGATCCAGTACTACCAGTAGATCGTGAGCAGTAGATCGTGAGGTAGGGTATCGGAGCTTCAGTGCTTCGGGCTACATCCGGTTTTCTAGGACTTCCAAATCAGGGGCAGTCAGTTTGAAGATGGATAGGTATGGAACTGGACATTTCTGTTTGTAAGAAGTTTCGAATTAGGATGGGTGCTGCAGTCGAGTTAGGTTTGTTGCTACCGTTCCTTGTGCTTGCTTTTGTTGTTGGGCTGGTTTCATGATGCAATGAAACACAGTGTGAATAGGCAGAACGATTCCAGGTCGACACTTACGGGACTCTGCTTGACGAATCCAGCACCCTGAGAAGGAAACACGGTTCAGCCTAGCTGGTGGAAGTGCTTGTCTTCACCGCACTAAACTTCAAGACCAAACACAAGATGGAGGCGCAGCTATAACAGTCCTTCCAAAGTCTAACCCTTAACCCTAAAACCAACAATTTTCAGATTGTGCTCCAAGGCACATTCGACAGCATCACGCTGGTCCAACGACATCGCAGAAAGACCTCCCGTTGGAATCTCATCGTCTTTCGTGAATGCTTCTTTCTCCAGAGTCAATTTATTTGTAATTGAATTGAGACGGAGTATTACGGAGCGACAATAAGATATGGGCACACGTTTGTTAAGCCCATGTGTGTCTGCTTGTATTGGCGCTTTCGAGGTCACCGGGTTTGGGGTCTATATACGGTTTAAGGTTTAAGGTTTACAGGGTTTACTACCCGACCCCCTCAAGCAGAAGGAAAGCATCCTACGTGTCCAGTATCCTAGGGTAACCAAGAGTTAACCTTTGAGTTTATATAGGGATATAGGGCTTATAGTAGCCCAAAAAGGCCACAGGTTACCTACCCTACCATTAAACCTGCCGTTCAAGGAAATCAATCAGGAAATCATGATAAGCAACACCCAAAAACCCCAAACCCTCTAAACTCTAAAAACCAAAACGCCCTAAACGAGGTTTAGTGTTGAGGAGTTTAGGGTCGGGGCTTTTCCGTGAGTACCTTGAGGCTCCTAAGAGGGTCTTGGGCTTTCTGGGGGAGGGTTTTCGGCTTTGGGGGCTAGGATTTGGGATCTCGCTACAAGGGTGCAGGAGCCCTAGGGGGGTATAGATTTAACCTGTGGTGGTTGAGGCCACCGCATGCAATCGCTAACGGGTAGGGAGACTATGGCTAACCGCGAAGCTTTACACCGGCACTGCGATCAAGCCGCCCCGTCCGGCCAAGGAAACTAAGTGTTTTGGCATTAGATAAACGCCGCTATCCCTAAACCTTGCAATATGGATTCTGGTTCGATCGGTATTCGTAGCCATTCAGATCTGTTTAGTCAGTCTGCCAGACTTGGGAACACAGTCTCGCTCCCAAACTTGAGGATGAAATTCATGGCAGTGTCGCGTTCAGGAAGAAGCTGACCGCTCTTCGGGCGCCATTTCGCCTCAAGAGGCAAGCAAGCATACTCGGCAGTCGGCATCTTGAAGCGAAGGCTGCCTCTCCACCGCCTTTGCAAGCCTGTTGGCACCTCGAGGCGGAGAACTGCCGAGTGTGCAGGAAAAGCCACTCCTGACGGCTCCCGTGCATATACTCGAAGACATAGACCCGATCGCTCATGATTGCTCGAGCGATTTTGCAGGCTTATTGGGCTTTGGCTTGCAACGGTTTTTTTTAACCCGGTAAGAAGGCAAGGCCAACGACGCCAGTGTCCATATGGGCAGTTCTCTACGTTAGGGTCCCTTTCAGGGTCCGTTTATAAAGGTGCCGTACCATATTGGGGGACTAAAAAGTGACCCTAGCTTAGAGAACTACCCATATTGATTTTAATAGAGATGTCAGGAACTACCACTTCAGCTTGCCATCGAAGCTGCAGGCCGACACCACCAGACAACAGGTGAACTACGACTCAGTTCAAGCCCGTCCCTGAAGTATGCTGACATCGAATCTTCGCTAGCCTTCGCCTCTCACTATGAAACTTCGAATAGCCACTAACCCCAATTGTCTCTCAACCGTTTCTCGCACAAGCCCTGGCTGGAGCGCCACACTTGACTTTCTAAGCTCTCTTTACAGCGTGCTTTACAACAAGAGCCCCCCCCCCCCGACACAAAAACATAGCTGCGGGTTCTACAGGAAATTATACACGTTCGCAAACCGGTGTCTAGTTTCCCAGAGAACCCAATACAATACCCCCTTAATTAAGGAATATACCTTACACCATAATATGAAGGCCCCCTATACTTTCAGGCATATTCCTCTTAATTAAGGGGTATTGGGTTCTCTAGTTTAGGGCTTCAGCAACTGCAGGAGCTGGGAGGATCCTTGGGGCGTCTTGAATCACGGCCTTTGGCATAGAAGGGAGTTTCCGGAAAATTAGGGGTACCTTACTTTGTGGTCCTTATAACAAGGATCCTACTATTTAGAGTACTTTCATTTTGGGGTCCCCTGTTTTCGGAAACTTCCAGATCGCTGCATTCGAGTCCTGTTTCCGGGGGGTTTCTTGAAACCTAAACCCCTAAACCCTAAACCCTAAACCCTTAAACCCCTAAACCCTAAACCCCTAAACCCTAGAACCTTAAACCCTAGACCCTAAACCCTAGACCCTATAGAGCTGAGATCCGAAACGACTTGAACCCTGTAACCCAAAGCCCTATAGACCCAGAACCAATTTAGGGTTTAGGGGCGTAGGGGTTTGGGGTTTAGGGGTTTAGGGGTTAAGGGTTTGGGGGTTTAGGGGTTTAGGGTTTTAGGGTTTGGGGTTTAGGGTTAGAGGAGGAGCCTTCAAAGCCAACACGTCAGGGTTCTGGGCTCAGGGTTTTAAACTTCAATGCCCTCCTTCCCGGTTTTTTTTGTGAGGGCCTTTCCGGGTTTAGGGTTTAAGGGCAGCGCCTGTCTTGAAGAAGCGATGCTCAATGCACGGGGCGTAGCACATCAGCAACGCCGGCCCGTCCTTGCTTTAGGGTTCCTGGTATTTGTGGCTTAAGACCTTGGGGAATAGAGAAGGGTCCTATTCCCAAACCCTATGCACTGGCCCTGCAAACTAGACAAATAAAGGGAAACTACAGGTGGGGAGCTTAGGGTATATAGGGCTTCTAAAAGGCTTCTAAAAGGTATATAGACCTTCTATAAGGCTCCTATATCGGTAACTACCCTCCTAGACTTAAACCTATATCGGGCAAAGCTTCTGTATGCAATGCCGAAGGGAGGGGTTTAGGGCAGACGCTTTCAGCATCTGGCACAGGGTTTCAGCATCAAGACCCTACCTTAAGCCGCCAGAACCGACTTTTTTTGTAGGGTCCCTATAAATCCCATATTAGGGCTTATCATACGACTACAAAAAAGTGGGTTTTGGTAGGTTACCCTGGTCCTACACCCGCTTTAGGGCTCCTTGTTGTGATTTCCTCGTCTAAATCACCCTCTTAACCCCAAACCCCAAACCCTATAAACCTATAGTCCCAAACCCTATAAATCCTAAACCCTAATATGCTGATTTGAAGGGCAAGGTCGTAGGGTTTCAGCGGATAGGAGCTTGCAGGCTTGCGGGACCAGGGGTTTGGGAGGGTTGGCAACTAAAAGTCACCGAAACCCTATAAACCCTATCAGCGCTAAACCCTATAAACCCGATAAGCTTAAAACCCTATAAACCCTAAACCTTATAAACCCCTATAAACCTTATGAGGAAGTAGAGAAGTCTGTTTGCTGAACCCCGGCCCCGCTTCCACATTTAGCGGGACAGGATTCGGGAATCCCCGAATTCTTCGTAGGAAGGGGCTGGGAGGATCCCTGGTAAAGTGCTTGTACCAACAAAGGCCCTAAGAGTAGGGCATAGGCTTAGATTTACAGTACTTTTTGGTTTAGGGGATTTTTAGGTCCCTAAGAGTGGTCTCCATAACCCATTCCCCCATGCCCTGCCGGAAAATCAGGGGGCTCCTCCAACATCCCGTAAAGCTGGCAAGAGTCTGGTGAGACTCGGCACAGTTCCATGCAAACCGATCGAGGGTTACCCTGAACCCTAAACCCTGAACCTCAAAAATCTTCGAAAAATCACCAGAAGAAGGGATATCGGCCGTGTGGCATACTTCTCGGCTTCGGCAAATGCCTCCGACGAAAGGGGCGCTGAACCCGGATTTTACATGAATTCTAGGACCTGCTGCAGCAGCCTACATAAGATCAGAGATAGGGTTGATGATATAAATCCTGCGTTACCCAGAATTAGAAATATACCTATAATATACCATATAATTCCCGTAGGTTAGGGTCCTTAAGGTAATGCAGGATTTATATCATCAGCAGTATTATTTAGAGATTTGGGAACCTTACACTGGTCAACCCTAAACCTTGAACCCTGAACCCGAAGTAATGTAGGGGCCTTAATAATTAGAACAGGGCTCTGGGGTGTGTTGTACTGCAACTATAGCAAGGAACCCACAAAATAGTATAAGTAATTACTAACCCAGAGAGCCCAACACCCCATAGTTCAGGAACATACCTTAAATCATAATAGTAAGGGCCCCTAATAATTGAAGGCACATTCCTCAATTAAGGGGTATTGGGTTCTCTGGGTCTTAAGGCCCTTATACTATCGCGACTGCGAATCCTTCAGGCCTCCCAGGTCTTGCCCTTAGGGCCCAGAATGACGGACGAGGCTTCCGAAACCCGAACCTCTGAAGTCACAGACCCCCAAACCCTGAAAATGTCAGGTAGGGTTTAGGGGTTTAGGGCCTTTAGGGGTTTAGGGCTTTAGGGTTTTGGGCTTGAGGGCTGTTTAGGGGTTTAGGCGTTTAGAGTTTAGGGGTTCTGGGCTTTAGGGGTGGTCCTAAGTCTTAAAGTCCTACAAACGCCTACAACGCCCAATGTCCTAAAGCCCTGAACCCTAAACCCCAAGCATTTTTCCAGCCCTGCCTCAACGCACTGCTTGTAATTGGCACCGATGGCCACGGAAGCAACCTCAGCAAGTCGTCCATCTGGGTAGCTCTATAAATTAGGGTCCCTTTGTAGGTCCCCAAAATAGTACGGCACCCTTCAAGAGAAGGACCCCCAAAAGGGACCCAAGTTTAGAGAACTACCCATCTGGGCTGAAACATGCAAGGGCTCCCGGCGCATACATAGTAGGTTTAGGGTTTAGGGGTTTAGGGGTTTAGGGCTTTAGGGCTTTAGGGGTTTAGGGCTTAGGGTTGCTGACCAGTCTTGAGGGTTTACGGACTTGAGAAGTAGGTTAGCCCTACTTGAATGAAGAGCTGCAAGTAGGCGATAACTTATAAGCATCTATAACCTATACAACATGTAACTGTAACTTTAAAACACCAGCAACCCGTTGTTCTGGTATCTGGTGCTCTTCGCGACGCATTGCAGCGTAGGGGCCCATGAGTTGAAGGTACCGTCTTTCGGGTTTAGGGTTTCGGGCTTCGGGGCTAGTCTCATCCTTCGTGATTCGGGGGCTGCGAGAATGTTGCAGAGCAGGAAAAAACCGCATGCAGCATGAATGGACTGTTTCTCCTGCGGTATGCTTCCGCCATCATGTTCGCCAGTACTTACAGCATCACCTGGTGGCCTGTGGCCTAGTGACCTACAGTACATTGACCCAGGTACCTAGGTTCCCCAGTAGCCCCTCAATAATAAGGGTACCCTTTTTCATACTGTTTGGTGTTAATAAGGGAGCCCAAAAAGAAACAGGGCAAAAGGGTACTGTACTACTGGGGAACCTAGGTACTACTCCGAGGATGTCTGTGCATACGGCCACCAGCATCGGTGCCGGAAGCCAGGGCGGCAGAACCAGCAACGCAAACCCTTCCCAGCCCTCAAAGCAAAACCCAAAGGAAACCATAAAAGGCTAAAGCTTTAAAATCCTGTTCAGTAGACATCCAGAAGGCACAAAACCAGGCACCAGGCTCTTGAGGAACATAGATGTGTAAAACCCTGACCTCTGAACTTCAGCCCCCCAATAAAGGGTCAATAGAATCCTACTGAAACGACCCTTGCCCTTCAAGAGAACCGCAAGCCCTGAACCCAGGGCATCGATCCTACTTTAAAGGACCCCCGAACCTTAAATCCTGCACAGAAAGCTCGATTTAAAGGCGCAGTCATCCGACGGCATAAAGCCCCCGAATTGCCCTCTGATATGGTCTACACACCCACTGTCAACGACCGTAAGGGCTCTTTTTGAGGTAAAACCCTTAGTGCAGAATGGGGGCATAGACGTGCTGATATGCCATGGCCATTGCTCCGAGATCCTTCTTTCGCTGATCGCGACCGGCCTGCAACGGGGCTGGGGGTCTTGGGCTTTTTTGGGCTTAGGGTTTAGGGTTTCGGGAACCCTAAACCCTAAACCGCCTACGGTACTACAAGCTGAATGGGTAATACAAGCTTCTGGAAGGGGTCTTCAAGGGTCTATAGGGGCTAGGGCTTAGGGCTGCACGGGCCGGGATTCCACAGCCCGCAGAAGTCTAAGCTTGCAGATCGGGTGTTACTGATTTTCCCAATACCTAGACGGTCAAAAAGCTACGACTTTTAAGAATGAGCCGACATCAGAAGGGCAACCAAACTCCAAAAGCTGGGTTTAGGACCACGAGGTATTCAATCCCAAATCATCTACCTTTTTTTGGGGTCCTGATGTCTGGACCCCTAAATAAAAGCTAGGTTCTTTAGGGTGTAGGGCTCATGGCCGGAAAGAAAACTACAGCGCTGCTCGGCCGAGCTCCGAGGCGCCTTTACATGGAGGCCTCACTAATTTGGACTGCTTGATGGATGGGTTGATTAGGGTTTAGGGTTTAGGGTTTAGGATTAGGATGTCTTGCAAAAGTCAAAACGTGTGAATCAAGATGTTGCTTTAACACCCTTTTGGCATATTCGATCCGAAAGCTGTCCGATGTTGTTAAATAGTCTTAGCTCATAGTTTGCAACCCCAACTACTGCATCTGAAAGGTTGCCTAGGTCCCTTAAGCATCCAAGTACAGACTTGAAGGGTTGTCTACCATGAATATACTGGGAGCCCGGTTACGATATACCTACCGTTTGGGGGTATACAGGCCTTTGGGTGAATGTTTTCAGTGAAGAGTGACCCCCTAAGCATCCAGGCCTGAATACCACCTTAAACCCTACCCGTAACCAAAAAGACCTACCTTTTTAAGGAACATTATATAGAAACATTCGTGAGGAACCTGCAGAACCCTAAAAAAGTAGGTCTTTTCGGTTACAAGTAAGCCCTACATCGAGCAGGTATGCGTTCGTGCTCAGGCTTGAGTCTGGGCTCTCCAAGGCCAGCAGGAGGAGTCGGCTGCTCTTCAGCACTATCCAGGGCCGTAGCCCTCGGGGCAGGGTTTAGAGTTTAGGGTTTAGGGTTTAGGGTTTTGGTTTCGGGTTTAGGGTTTTGGTTTAGGGTTTAGGGTTTAATTAGGGTTTAGGGTTTAGGACTGGACCTTCGCCTCGGCTCCAAGAGCCACGCAGTTTCAGATTCTGTGAGCCTATGCTCGTCCGCGGTAGGGGGGTAAGTACGCAGAGGGGCGAGGCTCACCGGACGACATCTCAGGGTCAGAAGCAGCCACCTCAACTCCAGCTTGACCTCAACAGTTTGGGTTTATGGGGTTTTTGGGTTGGGAACAGACTCCACGCTTACCGGGCTACATGGGTGGGATGAAGGACATTTCCGAATACGAATTCACGTTTTGGGGGCCCTGTAATCCGATTCTGGGCTTTCTGCCTCCATCTACCTCCATTCCCGCTCTTTGTCGCTCTTGACAGACAGTTCGGCACGTAGGGATTGACCTCCATCCACAAATCCACAAAGCAATGAACTGTACTATCCCACTATGTAAACCGAAACAAACCTACAAACTCTAATCCCCAAACCCCAAAAATAGCCGGCCATTGAATGCCCCTGCTTCAAGTACCCAGAGAACCTTTAACTAAGGAATATACCCTAAATTATAGGGGGCCTTAACATTATGATTTAAGGTATATTCCTTAATTCCCGTATAGAAACCCTTCTAGATCCCTTTAAGGAACCCTTTTAAGGTATATTCCTTAGTTAAGGGGTATTGGGTTCTCTGGGTACAGCCGGGCCGGGGTGGCGCCAAGCGTTCAAAATGAGGGCTCTGGGCAGCTAGGCGCATGAAGCATCAACCCTGAACACCCTAAACCCTAAACCCTGAACGCCCTAAGCCCCGAACACCCTAAGCCCTACGCCCTAAAACCCCAAAAACCCAAGACCCTTAACCCCAAACCCTAAGCCCTGAACCCTAAAGCATCCGCTACTACCCCAGGCACCTGCGCGAACTTGGCCACGGCGCCCATGGGTGTGGACTTGGACGACTGGCCACCAGTGTTTGAGTAGACCTTCCATGCTGCGAAGGGTTTACTGTAGGGGCCGTCATAATTGGAATGGGGGTTTGGGGTATATAATATATACATAAATACATAAATAAACATATATATATATATATTCTCAAGGGAACCCCCTAAAATAGTATAGATAATTATTAAGGCCCCTATATTACCAGCACCCCCTTAACTACATTACACCTTTAAAACGAGCCCAAGTAGCCACTTAACGACCGTAAGGCCTCCATTGAAGGGTCCTTGGGGTGCTGCTGAAGCCCGGGCTTACGGGTTAATGTAGAGGCCGTAGTAATTAGAATAGGGTCTTGGGGCTTCCTTATTATAATTATAGTACAGTATAATATAGCCCCAAACCCGATTCTAATTATCAAGGCTCCTATAGTAAGTGCTTCAGGGTTTAGGGTTAAGGTGCCATGGGTTGCGGTTTCGAGGATCCTTGAGGTTTAGGGGTTTAGGGACTAGGGGTTTAGGGTTTAGGGGTTTCGGTTAAGGGTTTGGGGGTTTAAGGTGTAGGGATTTAGGGTTGAGTGTTTAGGGGGTTAGGGTTTAGGGATTTAGGGATAGGGGTTCTGTTGTGGGTTTCTTTGGGGGGTCGTCTCAGCAAGAGCAGCAGTTTAGGGGTGCAAGGCTTTTGCTTGAGGTCGGTTAGGGCACAGGGTTTGATGGGAAAGCACGAGAAGGACCAGAGTGTATGAACATGGCAGTGCAGAATACCTTAGGGGCTGAGTACCCTCGCCCAAAAAAAGGTTAACCTTTCAATCATGATAGGGTTATATAAGCCCAAAAAGGTTAAAGGTTACCTACTCAGCTACTAAGATACATACCCCGAGCAGCTCCCAGAGCCCTAATGAGAGCTGCCTGTACTCATCACTCCTTGGCCGAAACTTGCAACTGCCTCTTACTTTGCTAAGTAATTGGTTACCTCCTGTATTCTCATAGGCCTATATCCCACACCCTAAACCCTAAACCGTGTTACATCACTTGTTTACAGCAGCTTGGCCCGTGTACCAGCGGACCGTCACATGCTTCCGCAATCGTTTTGAAATCGGCATGACGTCTGCGCATCTCCTGGCGACTTCAACCCTTCGATGCCTTTTTGATGGGATTTCTTGGTTTAGGGTTTAGGGTTTTAGGGTCTAGTTCTGAATCTAGGAGGATGCTTAATCTGCTGGAGATTCATGGTCAGGCCTCACACTTTCCAGTGGTCAGTCCTGGTGTCAGCTCGGCGTGGCTCTCAGCTTCTCAAGGGACTACAGGAGAGACCCTTAAAGGGACCCTTGGGGTTATATAGGGGCTTTATGAGACTATATAAGGGGTATATAAGGGTTATATAGGGTATTAGGATAAGGGGTCCCTTCTAGGGGTCCCTCCTATTGTCCCTTAAGCTTCAAAACCCTAAGCCCTAAACCCTAAAAGGTGTCGCCAGTCTGAAAGCGTGCTGACCCTTGAGCAGCGCGATCTGGGCCTCGTTCTTATATGCAGGAACCATTGCCCCACTCCCAAACTCCAAGCCCTACTTAGGGTTTAGGGCTTAGAGATTAAAAAAATCAAAAACCAAAACCCAAAACCCCAAAACCCTAAACCCCTAAACCGTCCTTACATAGACCTCAACCGAAACCTCAAGTCGGCAGTGAAGGCTTCCAGGACAACAGTTGGCGCGGAATCAACCCTAAAAAGAACCCTTCTCCAAATGGCGAGTCGTGATATCCTGTAACCGCAAAGCGTGGTAGAATACAATAATGTAGATCAATATGTAGATCAATATACTATCCTCTTCTAAAGCTACCATACAAAAACAACAAGTCCTATGGTATCCCCTAGTTGTCCCAATGAAGTTAAAACATACAGTTGATGATATAAATCCTGCATTAGCGGATTTATATCAGCAGTACCAAAGCCCCAACACCAATAGCGAGGCCCTTATAGTTCCTTTCAGAAACCCCCAAACCTTGTCCTTGCATGCCCTACACCTCAACCCTAAACCCTAGACCCCAAAGGCCCTAAACCCTAAACCCCTAAACGCTCAAGCCCTAAAACCTAAACCCTAAAGCCTAGACCCCTAAAGCCCTAAACCCTAAACCCTAGACCCCGAAAGCCCTAAAACCCTAAACCCCTAAAGCCCTAAACTCGAAACCCTAAACCCCTACACCCTGACCCCTAAATCCCTAAAGCCCTAAGCCCCTAAAGCCCTAAAGCCCTAAAGCCCTAAGCCCCTAAGCCCCTAAGCCCCTAAGCCCCTAAGCCCCTAAACCCCTAAACCCCTAAACCCCTAAACCCCTAAACCCTAAGCTCGAAAGGACACTCAGCTCTGTGGCCTGCTGGGGGCTCTTGAATCTCGGCTTGGCTTCGGCTTTAAGGGTGTAGGGCTTTAGGGTTTAGGGCTTAGGGTTTTTAGGGTTTAGGGCTTTAGGGTTTTAGGGCTTAGGGGTTAGGGTTTAGGGGGGGGGGGACTGAGCCTGTGGATCTGAAGTCCTTTTTCGGCATCGATGACGGCTTAAGCTTGGGGTTCAAGGGTTTAGGACTTGGGGTCTAGGGGTTAAGGAGTTAGGGGCCCAAGTAAACAACAAAAAATCCCAAACCCCGAGCCTTTTTAGGGTTTAGGACTCAGGATTTAAAGGTAAAACCTAACAATCCTAGACCCCGAGCCTGCTAGGGTTTCGGACTCCGGATTTGAACGGCTTAAGGCGAGGATGAGGTCGGTGTGGAGGAAATTTGAGCCCGAACGCCCAGACCAGCACCCTCAGCATGTGTCCGTCGGTTTAGGGTTGAGGGTTTCTAGGGTTTAAGGGCTATAGGGTTTAGGGTTTATAGGGTTTGAGGTTTTAAGGGTTATATACAGGGTTTAGGGTTTACAGGGCTTAAGGGTTATAAAGTTTAGGGTTTATAAGGCTTTTAAGGTTTAGGGTTTCCCGTCACCTCGGTGTCCAGCACGACGATCTTGACCTGAGGTTGCAGTCTGAGGATTACCTCCTTCAATTTAAGATGATCGGCATAAACGTCTCTACACGCAGACTTACTGGCTTTGTTTAAAAAACCTGCGATTCAAGGCAAGTTCCTTCGCAACCATGTAACTTAGAGCCGGCCAGGATTCAAACCCGAAACCCGAAAGCCTAAACCGTAAACCCTAAACCCTACTACCCTTAATAAACCCTTCTAATACCCCAAACCCTATTGTAAACCCTAATACCCTCAGCTGTTCAACGGTTGAGGGGGAGGTGAGGTCTCCCAGTATTGCTACGTTCGCTGACTCTCTCTTGTCGACTCGGGGAGTGCTGACACAAAATCGAAGCTCGAAGCGAGTTTAGGGGTGTAGGGTTTAGGGTGTAGGGTTTAGGGCTGAGGGTTTAGGGCTTCGGGTTTAGGGTTTAAGGTGTAGGGTGTAGGGTTTGGGGAACTTAGCATGTAGAGTTTAGGGTATTAGGGTTTAGGGTATTAGGGTTTGAGGAATTTAGGGTGTAAAGTTTAGGGTATTAGGGTATTAGGGTTTAGGGTGTTTTCTTTTTAGGGGCCAGGGACGGGATGACTCTCAAGTTTTTTGGGATGTGTCGATCTGGTTATCCTAGGGGGTGTTGACAAATTTTCAATCGAGTTTCCGGACTGGAACTCAATGAGTGGGAGCCTATGGGACTTTGCGAAAGTTACAAATACCTTATTTTGGGGGTCCTTTGAATAAGGATCCTACTATTTAGGGTACTAGATTAGGGTCCCCGAGTGGGAGCATAAACAATTGGGAGTTAGGATTAGGGGGACCCTTGGGGATATAGACCCTCTCAATAAGGCCCCTTTTAAGAGAACCACAAGTAGGGCTCAGAAGGGTCCCCTTTAAGGGGTCTCCCTAATCCTCCCGGGGAAAAATAGAAGTTGACGTCAAGGCACTCCTACACCCTAAACCCTAAACCCTAAGCCCTAAACCCTAAACCCTGAACCCTAAACCCTAAACCCTAAACCGTTCGAAACTTTACTGACGCAGCAAATCGGAAACCCTGATTGCTACTCCCCTTGACCTTGGGTGCCGAAAAACGCCTACACGTTTATGTAGGGGTTGAAGGGTTTCCGGTTTCATGGTTTAGGTAGCCTAAAGGTTTATGTAGGGGTTGAGGGTTTCCGGTTTTAGGGTTTAGGGATTCTAAAGGTTTATGTAGGGGTTGAGGGTTTTCGGCTTTAGGGTTTAGGGATTAAGGCTTTGGGATTTGGGTCGACGGTTTAGGGTTGAGATTTTCGGTTTTAGGGTTTAGGGATTATTGCTTTGAGATTTGGGTTGACGGTTTAGGGTCTAGGAACGCAACCATAAGCCGTGCGGCATTGTTTCCACTGGCGATCGCGTGGTCGATGCCACCATAGCCGATGTCCTTGGTGTGCCAGTGGCTCAACGTTTACGATTTGCCACATTCAGTTTCGCTCTTGGGGAAAGGCTTGCGCCACCGGCTAATCTTGAAGTGCCTCTTAACCCTGAAACCCTAAACCCTAAACCCATGAACTAAACAGAATAAATTAAACTAAGACTTTGACGATTTCGGGTTCCAGGCGGAATCTTTTAGGGTTCCAAAAAAAGACCACCACAACCTGAACCAAAGACCCATGACCCTAAACATCTACCAGGGTTTAGGGTTTAGGGTTTTGGGGTTTAGGGTGCTAAAGACCTAAGCCCCAGATGCTTGAAATGACAGCGACTTGCCTGGGCTGTTGTAGGCAATCGTGGGCTCTTCGCAAACAGCCATCTGCAACTGCAGGAACAACATCTCTCAGCGGTCCAATGCCTTTCCCCTAAACCCTAAACCCTAAGCCGTAAACCCTAAACCCTAAACCCTAACCCCTAAACCCTAACCCCTAAACCCTTTAAACCCAAACCCCTAAACCCTAAACCCTAAACCCTAAGCCCTAAACCCTAACCCCTAACCCCTAAACCCAAACCCCTAAAATGTTCAAGAGGGCCAGAACTCCGGCATCGCCTGGGCTGAGGCTTCGAGAACAGCTGCAGCCGGAGCAATAGCAGCAAGGCACCGATGTACCCAGAGAACCCAAGCCCCCCCTTAGTTACGGAATATACCTTAAAGTATAGGAGCCTTAATCTGATGATTCAAGGCATATTCCTTCAGTTTGGGGTATTGGGTTCTCTGGGCATGCCATCGACATGTGGAAGCTTCTGCGTGCCGGCTTATGCGCCCGGTCGATCTGGGTGTGTCCTTCTTAAAGCCACTGTGTGCAAAGGGCAGGGCATGTCATTCCGTTGATGGATCAAATCCTGCATGACCTTATATACAGAAACTGTGGGATTTATGGCACTATACAATACTTGGGTCATGCAGAATTTTGTCCATCGGCAGTTAGATTCTGCCTCTCGGCATTGTCTTTTCAACCTGCCGGGTGATCTTGACGCCACCCTACCAATCCGGCCTCAACCGACCCAAGACCCCTTGGCAACATCGCGGCTTAGGGTTTAGGGTTCAGGGTTTAGGTTTAGGGTTTAGGGTTTAGGGTCAAGGGTTTTTAGGGTTTAGGGGGGACATGATCACCTTCGGACATGGATGCTCTGCCTCATGGTGTCACGTGCCACAGTACGCACAGGTAACACGGACGCTATGATCATCCTGCGGGCATGGGCGTAGTTGGTCCCGTGTTAGGTCCCCAGTATAGTACGTCACCCTTATAAAAAGGACACCCCAAAAGGGGACCCTAATTTGGAGCACTACCCATGGATGTCACAGCACTCCCAGGGAACACGGACAGTGGCATACAGCGGGCATGCATGCTCGGTACCACAGGATCTAAGGCGGAGTCTTCAACTCTTGGCTGCACCCTGAAGTGGCTTGAGGGGTTTAAGGCTCTAGGGATTAGCTTATGAAGGAGCTATTATATATCGAAATCATACACTGAGGGACCCCAAAAAGGTAGGTTATTAAAAGGGTCTATGAATGTAGAATGGAAGGGGGGTGTCCGAACATAAACCCCTGACATACAGTTTAAGGCCCAGGACCAAGCAACGATTGTCAAAACCCTAGTTAAAGGACGAAAGATTCTACTCTTCAGCCCTAGCATAGGGAATGTACAGGGGTAAGGCTTCTAACTTCAGGCCAGAGAACGTAGGATGGAATCCCTAAGCCCTAAACCCTAAACCGAACATATGGGGACCATACCCCAAAAGTAGGTTTGGGTAGGCTAAGAGACTAGGTCCCCCCCGGTAGCCCCTCAATAAAACAAGGGTACCCCTTTGTCCATGTTATCTAGGGGTGTTAATAAGGGAACCCAACAAGAAAAAGGGCAAAAGGGTACTACTACCCTAAACCCTAAACCCAACCCTACACCCTAATCCCTAGACCCTAAACCGTTGCTACTGGGGAACCTAGGAGAGACCTCAGGGAAACGCCGCTTTGGGCCCCGGGCATTGGCCCAGCCGTCGCCGCCGAACATCCACATGGAAGGCTTGGTGAACCTGGCTCTTAGGGATATCTGGCTCTTAGGGATTTTAGGGTTCTAAAGTTTAGGGATCTAGGGGTTTAAGGCTATAAGGGTTTAGGGTTTAGGGATTTAAGGTTCTAGGGTTTAGGGATCTAGGGGTTTAGGGTTCTAGGGGTTTAAGGATTTAGGCTTCTAGGGTGGAGTTCGGGTTTAGGGTTTAGGGAAAAAAATGGGGCTTAGCACATACTCTCTCTCTCTCTATATGTATATATATATGTATAT